>WMED01004990.1:0-20037 GCA_019650415.1 Pipa parva
GCCAGTGCTGTGTACTTGCCCCCCAGGCTAAAATTTGCCAGCCAGCCCCTGACTGTATATATCCTATATTTCCTACTGTATATCACCTATACTCTCTCGTCTCTTGCCAGTGTCCTAATGTAATATATAAATTGTAAAAAGTCAAGGTCTGTGCTGGTCAATGAGGACACTCTGGACAGGGAAATAAGTAAATACATTTAATGCTTTCTACAGCTCCCGCAGCAAACAGGGGATGAATGTTCTGTGTGAAAAGTACACTAAGACAATTAGAATGGGCCAGCATAGCTTAAAGGTGGATATGATTAAAAAGGTTCCTGAAAATTAATGGGACAAAAATCGCTATAATTAGATGGACTGCAATCAGTCAAGCTGAGTTCAGGTATTTTTTATTATTCCTTTAAGGAACAGTTCAGTCACAAATAGTTATTCGTATATAAGATAAGTTACTGGAAGTTAGCGGAAACCAACATATCTGGTGGGCTCCCACCTGAAAGGCTGAAAGGGGGAGGGGGGTGTTTTCGAGTTTGTGCACTTGGAAAGAGGTTGTTTTTTCCATTGATAAGGCACTAGGATATCTAGCTTCTGTGTGCTCCTATCTTGCAGTAATACCAATAGATATTTACCTGTCTATTTGGCATTGTTAAATGATATTTTGCAATATGTTACTTATTAATTTCCATCATTTTCAATTTCCAGCCAGTTTCTTATGGAATCTTCCTCTGTCTCTCATACTTTCTTCAGTTTGGAATCTAATGGAAGGAATTGGATTGAAAGGATTAAAGGAGAACTATTGCTCTAAAGTAAACTTATCTACAGTAATTGATCTGGCAGCAGCAATACTAACTGTACTGCTATTAGATCAGCTTTCATCTGACGATCCACAGTCCAGGATATGACACTGTACACGTTACATACCATACGGGGCGGGAGCTAGAGCCAGCAGACAGTTTTCATGTCACCATCCTGGGCTGTGGTTCGTGAGATGAAAGCTGATCTAGCAGCAGTACACTAAATTCACTAAGGTGAGAATTCGACTGTCGAAATCACAAACTGAGGATTCCCACAGCAAATCGCTACAATTTCCCCATTATAAAGTTGCGACAATTTTTTTAATGTTAAGATTGCAACAATTTTCCCATAATAAAGTCGCAACTGCGACAATATTCTCATTATAAAGTTGCAACTGCGACAATAGCAGTCTATTGCGACTGTCTTTATCTGGTGAATTCGCACCTATACGCAACAATTCAGACTTTAGTGGATAACTGCCAAAGTGTAAGTTTACACTCACAGGTAAGTTTACTTTAGAATAATAGCTCTCCTTTAAGAATACTGAGAAATCAGAATCCTGTAGATGTGCAACTGAGTTGCTGTCCCCTTTACCTCCGCTTCTGTTAATAATAATGTGCATATACAAATGTGAGATTTTGCTATTTTGACGTGTCTGGCAGGAGACGTGGACCCAAGATTACACATCACAGCTATACTGTGTTGTTTGCATCTATATCTACTTGGATTATATATCCTAAATGGATTCTAACCTGAATAGAAACCATCAGTAGCCCATAGAATGTCTATATTGTGGACTGGACCTTTAAATCACAAAAGTATCTCTTCTCTCTGATGTCCTCATCTGACACATTCTGCTTATTTTGCTACTTTAAATAGGGGAACGACACATAACACCCCATCATAAAATATGGTACCTGAAGAGAATGGGCAAACTGTTTCTTACAATCAGAAATCACTCATAGGGAAGTGAAAGAAAACTCTTAGGGTGGTAAACACTATTCAACAAATCATCTCATGAAAGCTTGTCCTACTCCCTCATGTCATAAGGTACACCTTGAAGCCTTTGTAGGACAGTGAAATTATTTCACTTACCTAAATAAGAGTTTTGTTTGGCCATTTTTGGGAGGGCTGGGCCCATGTGACTGGTAGCATGAAGTCGATAATTAATGTCAACAGAGGAGGGGTGTTTGTGGGTCCTGATTGATGCGCCAGTGAACCAGCACAGAATTCTGGGATTTGTAGTATTAAAAGTGCATACGCTGTCTACCAGCGGGCCAATTCTAGTGGACATTTGGTATTTTTGAATGGGATAAATATAATTACAATGTGGGCCTGAGTTTGATACTCCTGCTGTAGAGGTGGGAGTTAGTCAGAGATGTATGAGCTGTCCCTCAGGCAAGTTCTCAACTCTGGTTTTCAGCTGCAAACAAAGTGCGCAGGTGTAGATTGTCATGCACCCCTTAGATCAGTGATGCCGAAAAGGTGACGTCACTCACCAGCTCCTTCCCCCCAAGTGCAGGCGCTGATAAGTGACATCTTCATGCCTGCGTCGGGGAAGGAGCACTTTCCAGCTAGCAAGCGGTCTGAAAACTGTCAGGTTGGGTCTGCGGCCTGCATTGAAAGACCGCTCGCTCAATGGGGGAATCAGGAACACCAGTGGTGGCGATGGCGCGCATGCCCACAGAGAGTCCTCTGCGTGCCTTCCCTGGCACGCGTGCGATAGGTTTGCCACCGCTGCCTTAGAGCTATATATGCTGAGTCACTTCCTTTTGCCTGTGTTAGTTACTGTGCTGAAAATTTCTACTGAAGCCTTGATCCTGTTGTTCATGCCCATGTGAACTGAACTCTATCTCCTACTGCCTGTCCTGACTTCTACCTAAACACTGACCACATATTTCTGCTGATTCTGTGTGGGAGGTTGAAAAAAAATACAGCTATCGAAATAGGGTTACATGTAATGCTACATACTTATTGACTGAAGGTGATAAAGTAATCATTTATGTTTTGTGCACACAGGTGTTTGGAAATCTCTAAAACATATAAATCTAAGTAGCGTGTATGCATTTACCATGTGTTTTTCTTAATCATTTGTAATCATAATAATCCCATTACATTGAAATACATGTTAACTAATGAAAATGAGTTCATGATGCATCTAAAAAAATCTTAAAAGAGGCATATTGAGAAATGCATAATTTCTAGGAGAATTTAGGTGCACGTACATTTAACTCTGAAAGCACATCAAATACATGAAATAAATGCTATAAGCACTGACTCTTTAGGGCCAAATTTAATAGAATCAAAAATATAGATATTGTGATATCAAAGAAATTTTACCGATATTGTGATATTGAATTTACCAATATCGAACAATTTTTTGCCAATATTGTGATATCGATTTTGCCGATATAACGATATTGGATGTTTCCCGATATCGTGATATTGGTAAATTTGATATCGATATATAGAAAATTCAACCAAAACTTTTCAATCTGTTTGTTTCTATGGAAAATACATAATATTGATGGAAAAATTCAATATCGCAATATCGGTAGAATCGACATCGCGATATCAGCAAAAATAATTCGATATCACGATATTGGTAAATTCAATAAAAGATTTCACGACATGAACTGAGGATGAACTGGTTCTTATACAACATCCTTGTAAATGGTCACAATGTAATGCAAACATTTCATTAAAAAAAAGAAAAAAAACACCATTAAATTTGCTGACCAGCACTGTACAGTTTTCACTCTTCATGCATGATATAAAGAGCTTTACGTGGCCCATAAAGAAATATAGTATTCCCAAATATTTATAGACACCCCCATGACAATCTGGCACAGTTTGAGTTTGTTACAATAAAGATTGTGCACTTAATGTAGTCTATGCATTGACCTCTAATCATATTTTATAACTAAGCACATATTACTATAGAATCACTATCTGAACTGTTCATCATTCCCCTGCATTATTACCGTCACAGTGTGTACAGGAAAGTTAGCCTTTATACTGACATATCAATAAAAGCTAAATTATTTAAGAATATAAGGCAAATATTAATTTACCAGTCCCACTTTTTGTAATAAAAGAGAGGATGACAGTTATAATGTGTAATTGGTGTAGTGTATTGCACTTTACATTAATGTATTTCTAATTATAAGCCGTTGAAATGTTTCATAATACATTGGTAAGGTATGTGCATCTTAGTGGCATGCTTGTCAAGTTGCCATTGTCATATCTGTTGTGGGAATTTTGAAATTGAATGTCAAAAATAATGCGGCACATACTCAGTTGTTGACTTTAATACCACCCCCTGGAGTTCCCTTTCACAGCTTGTGCCAAAGAACACATATCACATTGAACCATTATATCTGACATCTATGACAAGGAAAAAGGTTGCACTGATAGATTATCTCTGCAAAGGATTATCTACAGGCATCAAGGGTATTTTACAATGACAGTCAGCCTGGAAAAAGTCTGCTTGAATGGATCTTTCATATAAATAGAAATACTGAATTGTTGTAGATCTGCAGAGGCAAAGGAACAGCCACTGGATATAAAACCTGTTTGAGAGGGATAAGTACAAAAAAAAAGAGTAGAATGAAAGAGAGAATAACATTTTAGCCACCAAGAATCAAATTATTTTCTCTTCACCGTGGTAATATATTTACTTGGTATGTCAAAAATGGAAGAGGTAAACCTTGTGTTCATATCCTTAACAGTTAGAATCTTTAGGTGAAGGTATGTGCTGATGGAAATTGTGACTGAGAATGGCTATACTTGTCTCTGGAGTTGTTTGTGATGTGAGGTTACCTCTCCTATAAATAAGGGTTATGTAGAGAATTTGAAGCAGATATCTGTTGTTTTCACCCTGTGTAAGGAATAGGTCAAGTGGCAGATTTCGTACAAAGACAAAAAGGTAACAAATATGTGCTTTTGATTCTAGTTTTGCAGCTTGTATTATATAATTTAATATTCTAAACATTAACAAATGAACAGGGATATTTAAAAAGCTCAGCCAGTCGAGAAAGCATTATATAGAACACTGGTTGGATCCAATTAGGAAATATAACTTTTGTGAAAGCCTTAGCCTAGATTCTGGTTAATGCTAAGACTTGGATTTCCAACAGATTATCTGAGAACGAACTATTTACTAACTCTAGTTGGATCTACAGCCATTGCACAAACTAAGCCTCATGCAAGCTACTGCATGTATAACAGAACTTTTCTGACCAGCTCACTAGAAGCTTGGGCAACATAGTCCTCTGAACCAAGAATCTCTAAACCATTGAATATACATGGAATTTCTGTTTCCCCAGATGTTATAAATTTCCCTAGCAAGTTCTAGGAAGGCACTCTGGGCCATAGGCATACAACTAGTAGGTCCAATATCCACCTGGTACCCCTTGATAAAAGCTTTACACTGTGGATTTTTTATTCTTTCTCCATGTAATAAATAATTTTCCATCTTTATGCAAGCCATGGATATTGCTGCTAAATATTCTAGAAAGATAGAGATATATAAACAAAAACAATAAAAAAACCAAAAACAAAAAAATCCAAAAACCATGATAAAGGAAAAATAGCATATAAAAATGAGACTAGTGATTTGAGGTAGGCTGCCTATGCTGATGGAAATGGGGTGCTAATGTTTTCTGAGAGACAGACCCATTTAGAGATTCTGTCCTGCAGTTCTGGTGGCCACCTTTCTCCCTTTCCCTGAAACCAGGCTACTGCTGACAGCAGTCTTACACCAGTAATCCTCTCAATGGCTGTCACTTCCTGCTAGCAGCTTGGCTCACAGGAAATGACAGTCACTGAGGGGAGCACTGAATTGAGACTGCTGTAGCACTTCAGCACAGTATGGGGATAGAGGGGGCTGGTGCAGCACAGTATGGGATGAGGGGACAGAACAGGGTCAAGGGGAAAAAAGGAGCATGCCATGAAGGGCATTATTTGGGTGCTATATGTGAGCATTTTCACATTTTTACCTAGGGTGCCATTAAACCTTGTGCTGGCACTGCTTCCCAATAACTAGAAATCCCTACTGCAGCAGGTATCCAGCAGGGGAAAAGATGTACATGGAGTACACAAAATTAGCAGAAATTATATCAAATATGACTTAATCTAGAGCATTAAACATGTTATTTTAATAGTAAAATGGAAACAGAATAACATGAATGAGCATTAATAAACATGAAATAAGTCACTACCAAGATATAAACTAGGGGACTCTCCAGAATGTTAAAGGTACCAACTAGTGACAGTCTCAGATGACACTATGCATGTATCTTCCTCCAACAAGGCCTGTAAAATTGGAAAAGTCTATATACCTGTGTACAGTCACTTATGCAAATCCACACTTAATGTATCAGGAAACTGCAGCCAGCTTAAGAGTGTAGCATTCAGAACTTTGTAAAGTGACATCCAAATATATATCCAGATATATGGATGTCCATTAAGTGTCACAAAGGTCAATGGAGTGCTCAGGAGTGTTGCAAAACCTCTCTCTGGCACAGAGCACAAGTTCTAGAGAATTTCTCTGTTTAGAATTTCTGCTGAGTAGAGGGTAGAGAGTGCACATATGATACTCTAGAAAGCCAGTTGGGTGTTGCTTATAGGGTTCCCTATGTTAAACATGATACCATTTGCAGATGTTGATTCATTCTGTTGAGCTTTTAAGTGTAATAATATAGTTTTTTTCTTTTATTTGAAATTTTATTAGTTTTACAAAGTATAATATCCACCGTATAAGTATTTTACAATTACATATTTTCCATAAGTTTTGATATTCTATTAACTGAATTATTGAACAATGTGAGATGTTAGTCTTAGAAGACTAATTTTCAAATGCTTAAAGCTAACAGAAGTTTACATTGACAGTGAGTAAACTAGAGAAAACAAAAAAAAAGAATGAGATAATAGTAAATACAACAAATAATAAACAATTGTGCTAATAAATGATCATAGATTTGTTGCTATCAGTGTGATTTTAAATTTTCCAAAAATTGCTCCCATTTGACAATAAGCATTCAGTAGTGGGTACTACACTGCATACTGCAATATGTAATCTATTCTGTGGATTTATCCAGAACAAATCTGCTATCGTTAAGGGGGAGCAAAGCATATTTTCATATCAAACTATGGCATTAGTGGATGCTTTTGCACACTTATTATTGCACTAAAAACTGCTGCTAAGTAATAATTCTATATATGACTGGAACTCACAGACATATATAAGAGATTGTGCTTGCTTTAAAGGAAAATGCACTGGTAAGGTCCTAAACAGATACAGTATCTGAGGTAATTAGGTCATTTTAACTGGCACAATCTGCCCTAACCATGATATACAATACTATATTTGTTCCAGGAATTTAGATTTCTTTTTTTGGCCAACATTAGAGTAATTAACATGGAATAAATCTTTAGAACTAGAGGTCAGTTGTATTCCTAGATATGAAATTGAATGAGATTGCCATTTGAATGGAAAATTAGATTGAAGAATCTGTTGTTGGGGAGATATAAGTATGGCTCCTAATGTTTGAGTTTTTGCTGGATTAATTTTTAATCCTGATAGTTGAAAATCTGCAAATATTTTAAGCACATTTGGAAAAGAGGTTGTTGACTGTGTGAGAATGAGCAATATATACTCTCAAAAGAGTGATGTTATGGTCTATTTTTCCTACACATTTTCCTGTTACGTATGTGCTAGCGGCTATAATTAAAGAGCAAATAATAGTGGTGACAGTGGACATTTCCTGTCTGGTACTTCCTTTAATGTGTATATTTTGTGAAAGTAATCAGGAAAGAGTGACATTTGCTAAATGTTTATCATGTAAATATCTTATCGTCTGTATAAAAGTCATTTGGAATTAAAGTTTGTTTAGAATTGTGTGCTTGTACATACAATCAAGCCTATCAAAAGCTTTCTGCACATCTAATGAAAGTAAGATAAAAGATGACTGAGATTTCTAGCAAAGAATAATAGATACATGATTTTTTTATATATTGTCAGTTGCACTTCTTGGTGGAATGAATCCTGCTTGATCTGGGTGTATTAATATAAGGAGTAGCTCAGTTAATCGATTGGCCAGAATATTTAAAAAAAGTTTGGTGTCTGTGTTGATTAATGAAGTAGGATGATAACTAAAGCATTTTAAGGGAATGATGGTTATTAGTGCTCTTTTCATTTATTGTGGTGACTGTGTATCTTGAATTAAACAACTTTATTTTCTGAGGTGCCTCAAGAAGAGCTGGTGTCTGCTCCATGATACTTGTTGAATTCTACAGGTACTACATTGAAAGTATCCTCTCATACAGCCTCACAGCCTGGTTTGGCAATTGTAGCACTTCAGAACGCCTGACACTTCTTGAGTAGTCAACACGGCTCAACGAATCATTGGAATTCAGCCGACCACTATTGAAAGCATCTTCCGTAGCTGCTGCTTGTCCAGAGCTTTAAATATCATCAATGATGCCTATCACCCTAATCATAATCTGTTTTCCTTCTCCCCTCTGGCAAGCGATACAGATGCCTTAACTCAAGGACTAACAAACTTAGAAAAAGCTTCTTCCCTGATGTAATTTTCAAATTGATCCTCTCCCTGCTCCACTCATAGCCTCCCCCCTCCACTATTCTGCAATATCTTGACCCTGTCCCGAATAAACAATCTGCATCGCATGTTTTTGTATTTATTCAAATTGTTGATTGAACTTTTCTTTTCCTCTAACATTTATTTATTCTTCTTTTATATACAAATTTATTGTACTCAATGTGTTTTATAGTGTGTATATAGTGTGTATATAGTGTGTATATAGTGTGATTAAGCGGTGGCGCTTAATCGTAGGAACCGCTACCATATTCAGAGTGTTCTTAAATAGTACGCGAAACGCGTCAGGAGGCGCTACCGACTATTGTTTTTATTCCAAATTACATGGATTCTATTTTTTAATTAGTTTGAAATAAACCTTGCGTTTTTATTTGGGAGTGCCGGATCGTGGTTCATTATAATTCCCATATAGTAGAATACTGTTTCACATATACCAATACAATAGCATCTTAATATTCTTCCCTATTCTGCTACATACAACAAAATTATAACTCATTTTTCTAAATTCGCCCAAATCTGCAAATTACATTAGTAAAGTGTCTCAGTTGTAAGTATGTGAAAAGTCTGCTTTTCTAAAGCCAAATACAAGAACGATTTCAGTATGTCTTTTATATAGATGGTGGAGTTGTTACCTTTCAAACATATATAGATGGTGGAATCCTAAATCTTACCAGCTCAGTAAGTCTCCATAACATTTATGGGGTGCTTCACTCTATGGCAAGTCACACTGACTAGAACTATTTGATGAGGATCAGAAAAGTCTGAAATAGATCTGTCTAGAGCAGGGCAACCTTTTGGGCTGTGAGAGCCATATATGTACATGCGGCTCTGCTCAGCCCTTTTGAATCCGGAGCTGCTGACGTCATATGTGACGTCACATAGGTGACATCAACTGCTCCAGATTGGCTAGCAACCTGGAAACGTGGTGAAGTCAGTGGCTCCAGATTGGCTAGCAACCTGGAAGCGCTGAGAGAGCTTTGTCTCTACAGTGCTTGCCAGCGATTAGCCGGCAGACTGTAATGAGTGGTGCTTGTATGTGAGCACCACTCATTACAGTCAAAGAGCCAGATGTAACCATCAAAATAACCACATCTGGCTCAAATGCCATAGGTTGCAGACTCCTGGTCTAGAGCTTTTGTTCTGCATCACTGAGACATTGTGCAGCACTCTTAAAACAGAACTCACAGTATGCAAACATTGCATCAGTTTTTAGTTGAAAACTTTAAGACAAAAGATCAGTCTGCATGGGCATCCTGTGAAGAGAAGCAAGGGGAGCCCCACCATCAGCAGTAGTCCTAATCTCCAGGTGCCCCATCTGTCTATTGGATGACCACTACCATCCCAATTTGGCGTCGTCCACTTTCCCGCTTGTGTCATCACGTGAGGTGGTGATAAAGTAATGATGTCACAATGCTGCCCACCCCCCCTTCCCCCTTATAACTTTTTTGCAGGATGTGCATCTCAGTCTGTGTCCACATTGTAAATTTACAACTGGAACATTTTTACAGAGTTGACATCGAAAGCAGAGGAAAGCTCACCGCATGCGGCAGAACTAAAGTGTCTGCAATTGCATGGTCATCTAAATGAATAGAAATAACTACTGCTCATAAAATACAAACAATTACATAAACAAAAGAATGAATAGCCTTTGTGCTGGCTCAGGCAATAGAACAGTCCAGCAACATGGATACTGACATGTCTGCTCTACTTGATTCAGAAGTGGTGTTAAGGTATAGCACTAATTTGGCACTAAATAAGCATGATGATGTTTTCAACCAACATCAGAAACAAAATGCAGCATCAAAACTTTGTCAGAATAAGATGTACTTACATTTCAGCAGAGCTACAAACGCACCAAACACTCTGGTTTCTGTAATCCTACAGGAGAAGTTTTATTTTCATTGGACCATGAAAATGAGAAAAACTCATCTTAGGAGTCTATATGCACAGAGTGCTTGGGCCTTAAGCCACAGAAGTGTGTATCACTAGCACACAAAAATGGAAATAGGTGAATAAATAATCAGATAAATCAATAGGTAAATAAATAAATAAATAGATAAATGAATAGTTGTTTAAGTCAATGAAAATGTCCAAAATAATTCTTTCCATAAAATGTCTGTTGGGTGTGCAGCAAATGTCCTTCCAAATCCAGGGGTCTGCAACCTATGGCTCTCGAGCCAGATGTGGCTCTTTTGATGGCTGCATCTGGCTCTTTGACTGTAATGAGCAGTGCTCACATGCAAGCACCACTTGTTACAGTCTGCCGGCTAAACGCAAGCAAGCACTGTAGAGACAGCTCTCTCAGAGATTCAGGGTTGCTAGCCAATCCGTAGCCACTGACGTCAGCAGCTCTGGATTCAAAAGAGCTGAGCAGAGCTGCACATATATGGCTCTCTGAGCTAAAAAGGTTACTGACCCCTGCCTTAAGACAATCTTCAAGTATACCAACAAATTGAAGACTGCTCTCCTGGAAGTAGTTTCAGGGGAGAAACTGGGAAAGGGGAGAGAGAGATAAGGCCCAGGTAGTGTAGTATTTAAAGTACCACCAGGAAAAATTGATGTAGATCACACTCACAATTTATATATACAAAGAGTGCTTATCTGGTGATTTCCATGTAACTTACATTCTCCTCCTTACTTCACTCCTGTCACAGTACCTCAAAAAACAAGCAATATCCAGAGATAGTGTAATACAGTTTTGTTGAAGAAGTGAATTGATTAAAAATGCACTTACATTTAATTTTTGAATAAAAAGCACATCAAGATTATGTAGTTCAGTTGTTTGAGCCAGAAGATAATCTCAGCCAATGCATTTCGCTCACTCTAGGGCTTTTTCAAGGATGTATAAGTGAGCTTGAACTTTAGATTTAATTCCCCCACTTCTCCCTGAGAAAACAGAAGTGACATCAGACATTGTGACATCATCGCATCCGTGGCAGTGGAATGCAAGGATGTGTTCCATCTCTGTGTTGGCTACTAGTTAGAATGGGGTGGTCTGTTGTAAGCGGAGGAGGGGTGGAGCTGCACTCTGAGTACAGCTGGAGAAGTACAGAAGTTACAAAAATAGCATAAATATAACATATAAAATTGCGATACCTAAAATGATCTCATATAAGGGTATATATGTAAAAAAAAACAGTACTAAAAAAGCTAGTCAATAAAAAGGTATAAAAGAGATAAGAAATTTATATTAATTCATCAGTATATAAATTATAAAATTATCAATATAATATTCAAATGGTATAAATTCATTATAAATTCATCAGGATAAAAAATTAAGCCAATCACAATGCAGCCACACTCCCTCAATAATGTGATTGCTAGACAAGTAGTGGTTGTATCAGAGAAGGGGAAGATGGACCAGGGATTATTCTCTAAAGTCAGAATTTGACTGTCGAATTCTCAAACAGAAATATTTCCATAGCAAATCCACAACTGCAACAAATCTTCCATTGTAAGGCTGTGACTGCAACAAATTTTAAAAGTTCAATGAATATGCTCACCAGAAATACTGAACAATATTGCCTTTAGAACAATTGATGAGGTGACAGATGGTGGATGAACCGATAAATCAAATAAACTTGATTGTGGTGGTTTAACACACACAGCTCCCAATGCAAACCCCAGGACAATCACTCTCTATGCGTTTCGCAAGCTCTGCTTCCTCAGGAGGGTATAATCAGAGAGCTTGCGAAACACGTAGAGAGTGTTACCATGTTATCTGGTAACCATGGAATTACCAGATAATATAATTACAAAAAAAAGGTTTAGTGGACCAATAATCATTCAGATCACGTGGTTCCATACAACTTAAACGTCTGATCCAAATAGCTTCTCTTTGTAATAATCTAGTTCTAAGATCTCGGCCTTTGGTGGGGGGTTGACCTGCTGAATGAGACATGCGGAAGGAGGTAGCAGTTTCACAGCACAGTTCCTCAGTGTAGGCAACATTTCTACACTTGAAACCTCTAACTTTTACCTTAGTCAAAAATGATATATTTACATAATCTGTTTTACTTTCTGGTTAAAGTTTTCGGGGCGTTCCTTTTTTTTTAAATTGCAAACTTTATTGAACAGACATAATGGAAGCAAAGCAACAATCCAGTATTAGCTGTAGTAAACAACACAAAACTCATGTATTCTGCCAAACATGTCAGTGGACTCAAAAACAAAAGGAGGGTAACAGGTTGTTTCAAAAGATGAAGTAGCAAGGTTACTGTTTATTATGGTGCCATGATATGTTTTGGGTAAAAATTCTTTCTCAAATGTGGAAACAATACAATGAAACAGGTATTTAAAGAAAAAACCCCACCCATATGTGAGTCCACCAATCAAGTCTGTAGTGATGTTGAAAGGACTGCCCCCTGGTTCCAGGGCCTGTTTCCAAATAAAAGTCCACCAGTATGGAAATACTTTCTAATGCCAGAAGGGCCTACCATACGGTCTGGATAGCACATGCATGTGCTATACAAACTTTTTCATGGAAACATGGATATTTAATACATGTACAATATATATATATCTTATATGTGGAGAAGATTGCAAAGCAAAAACAGATCACTTTATAGAAATCCCAAATAGATTATAAAATGGTTACCTTCACCATGGGAACTGCCAACTTTAATGGTATGTCTACAATACAAGTAGTATAATCCAATAAATCAGAAAGACCAGGAAAACAGCAGAACAATACTGTGGTACCAAATAAATTTAATGACGTGCTGCATTACATTTGATAAAGGGCTTTGGCCCAAAACATGTAATGCAGCACGTTATTAAATTGACTTGGTAGCACAGTACTTTGTTCTGCTGTTTTCCCTATCTTTCTGATTTATTGGATTTTACTTGGTACATTGAAGCAAGTACCACAGGAATTCTCATTCTTAGATGAAGTGCACCACACATACACAAAATGATTTGACTTCCTCTTTAATAATTTGGGTCATGCTAGCATAAATTCTTATGTGCCCTGGAACGTCAACATCACTTTGACCTTGCTGATGTCTGTTCTTAATATTTCTTTCTGTTCTTCTTTGTTCTGTTTCTCTTATTCTTTTTCTCAATTATGGATTTTTTTCTTTGAACCTTAAATAGATCTCTATTGTTTCACACAGAATAAAATCTGTCAGAGTGAAATATAGCCAAACGTGCGAGGTCTCATTACTCATTATGATAGTCCAACTGAAAGTTCTATTTCGAACATGATAAAGACAGATCAGTGAAATGTACACTATCGCACAATTTAGGATTTGTATAGAAATAAAATCTGTAACCCTTACATGGGAATTTCCTTTTCCCAAAGTGATCACAATAATATTTGCAAGGCCTGTTTAGTTCAGTTGAACAGTATGAACCACCCCTTACATATTAGAGTTTCAGGGCTTTGGCTTTGGTAGAATTCAAATATACTGCGTTTTTACTGGGACTCTCCAGGCTAAGGGGGGTTATTCACTTAAGTCCGAATTGTTGTGTACAGGTGTGAATTCGCCAGATAAAACAGTCGCAATAGGCTGCTACTGTTGCAGTCGCGTCTTTATAATGAGAAAATTGTCACAGTTGCAACATTATTATGAGAAAATTGTTGCAATCTTACCTTTAAAAAATTGTCGCGACTTTACAATGGGGAAATTGTAGCAGACTTGCTATGGGAATCCGCTGTTTGCGGATTACAGTTGAATTCGCACCTTAGTGAATAACCAAATGTCCTAATTCTGCTTAATAAAAACAATATGAAAGCTCCATATGAGTTACAGGAGTACTCACTCAGGGGGTTATTGACTAAAGTGAGAATTTGATTGTCAAATCCTCAAACAGTGACTTCTCATAGAAAATCTGCAACTATGACAATTTTCCCATTGTACAGTCCTGACTACAACAATTTTAAAGTTGGAACTGCGACAATATTTCCATAGTAAAGTCGGGACTGCAACAATATTCTCGTTCTAAAGATGCAACTGTGACAGTAGCAGTCTGTTATGACTAGCTTTCGCTGGCCAATTGAAACCTTTACACAACAATTTGGACTTTAGACAATAACCCCCTCAATCTCCTGTGTATCCTGGCTAACGTAGCTTTGCTTGACACACACTTTGGGGGTTATTGGTTAAAGTACAAACTGTTGCATAAAAGTGTGAATTTGCCAGCTAAAGACATTCGCAATAGACTTCTACTGTCGCAGTCGTAGCTTTATTACAAGAATATTGTCACAGTTACAACTTTAAAATTGTAGCGGTCATGGATTTGCTATGGGAATAGAACCCCCTGGCCAAAAACCAGATTGCAAAGGGTCCAGGAGATGATGAGCATGCAAATAGTTAGTAAGGCGGGGCAAGCCAGACGTTCCCGAAGTTTAGAAGCCAAAGGCAAGAGAAAGACAAGACGGTAGTTAGAGAAGCATTGAGTGTCCAGCATAGCTGTTTTGAGGATGGGGTTGATGAAGGCCTGTTTGAATAAGGAAGGAAATATACCACAGGACAGGGAAGAGTTGAACATGTGCATTAGGGCCAGTACAAGGGCAGAGGAGCAACGCTTTAGTAGAAAAGAAGGAATAGGATCAAGCATGTTGTGACAGGAGAGGAATAGGGTAGCAGGAAGAAAGGAACTCAGTAGGAGATTTAGGTAGAAATAAATCAGCATTATCTGGAGAAATAGTTCTCTGTTTGTGGATACTATCTACTTTACTTTTGAAGAATATCGCAAAGTCTTGGAGGGAGTGAAGAGGGGTTAGTGTATCTGAGGGGGAGGGGCATAGAAGGGCATTGAATGTAGCAAATAAGAGATGGGGATTTGATTTGTTTTGGTGCTGTAATAGGTATCTTTGGCTAGGGAGAGAGAAGTGTTCAGACATGAAAGCAGAAACTTGTAATGCAGAAAATCCGCAAGCGAATGAGATTTCCTCTACAAACCTTCTGCATTATGCATGCAGGATCTAATAAAACTGGTTTCTGCATTTAGCCAGGGGCAAGGATTGCAGATGCGAACAGGCTGAGGTCGCAGAGGGGCAAACAAATCAATAACAGTAGATATGATAGAGTTATAGGAAGTGGCAAGAGCTTCAGGATCAGAGGAGTGGGCAAACGAGGAGAGGCTTGAGCAGAGGGCAGAGGAGTGATCCTGAGGGTCGACATCACGTGTATTGTGACTAAAGGCTTCAGGTGTTAGCAGAGGTGGAAGAGGAGAGTGTGAGATACAAAAGTTTACCAGGTGGGGATCAGAAAGAGGGAAGGGACAAATATTAAGAGCTGAGAGAGAGGCATTTTTAGAAAAAAAAAACCTAGATAATGGCCATCCTTGTGGGTGCTAGAGTTGGTCCACTGTCAAAGGTTAAATGAGAAGGTTAGATAGAGAAGATGTGAAGGCCAAGACAGAAAGAGGCCATCAATATGGAAGTTGAAGTCCCCCATAATTAGTATAGAACTATCATTAGATAGAAAAAAGGAGAGCCAGGACTCAAAGTCTGATAGAAAAGGTGGAAGGTGAGGAAGCAGAGGATGGCCAAAAGGTCAAGTATATTCAAAATGGTTACTAGATGTTTTGCCTGATCATTCTCTACAGACAAATTATCACTAAGATTCAGGCTACGTTTGAAAGGTTAAGGCCCCAAATATCCTTTTGTGTTAAAACTGCAACAAATATCAGATGAATCCTTACTCTTACAGAAAAATATAGCCCCAAAGCCTGCGTTAGATTATAAACATTTCTAAACATTTTGTAAAAATCTCCATATTGTCAGTAAAAAAAAAAAACAAAAAAAAAAACAGTCCAGTTCAATTTACAGATATATATGAAATTCAACTGGATTATTTTTAAAAAGACATAATTGGTAAATGTGCCATAATCATACAGTCAAGTATGACTTTATTAATTTGCTGCTTTTTTTAAGAGTTCTTAAATATTCATTACATGTGACAATTTGTTAAGTTGGGCATAAACCATCTGCACACTTTTTCTTTTTGGTTATCGAGATCTATGCCAAACAGGGGCAGGTATTTGTTTTTTCTAATTATGCATTGCAATTTTTCATTGTCAAACAGTGACAAATTCACAGAATATTACATTAACAGAACCATCTTGACGATGTTGCTGTAAAATTAAAAAAAGGAAGTGAATTACTTCTTGAATTTGGTGACAATATTTTTCTGTGTATAAAAATAAGGTTTACACCTGTTTATATTCCTTTAACTGATGAAAGTCTTTTACGTACCAGAACTACTGTGTAACGCGATCGAGCCCAAAGGATTGTTTTACAGATCTGCAATTTTGTCTGTAAGTTTCATTCATTAATCCCCCAAGTTATATGAATATTCACCATGTATGTACGCTAAACAAATACAGTTACCCATGTTTTAAACGCAGAGATGTAGCAAGGACAGTTTTTAATTAAGACAAAGAACATTTCAGCCTGCATTGTTCACTTCTGATTACATAGGTTACTTCCAATTAACATAAGTTTTTGGAGCCTGAGCTGAAGTTGGTGGTATTAAATCCCAGCTGTGCTGGCAGATAAGCGTGGGATGTGAGAAGAAGATAGTGTTCACATTGAAATTAGCACTTGGCACAATATAATTCTCTGATTGCAAACTATATGAAGTTGCCGGTGCTAATTGGTTGATTTTATTTGAAGCAGATGTTGTTAGCTTTCCCACTAATGATCTGGAGAGAAATTCTTTTAAAAGACATGCCATGTTAGGTTCTCTGCAGCATAATAAGCTAATTACAACTTTAAATACTTGCAGTAATTAGCACAATGTGTATAAAGTGCCTCTGATCTTTTCACCCCTGCTGAATTCTTGTTAGGGCATTTTTTAAATACAAAAACTGTTTGGTTTTGTGTTGGTTGTCCAGCATTGGTTTTGTTTGCCCTTCACAAGATATGATAAGCTGAATAATAGCCATTAGCGACGTAAAGAGATTTGGGTCAGTCGCAGTACGACACATTTAAAATATACATTTATTATCTACTGCAGAAGTCGAATTTATTCCCTAATTACCCACTTATTTTATTGACTATTACACTATCTTTAAATATTAACTATTATGTAACATCCAGGATAATATTTTCACCACACATTAAATTGGGGCATATTTACCAAGCGGTAAAAACAGGTCTTCTACTTTGTTGATTTTTTTTTCACACAATTTTTTTTTCTTTTTTTATGCCTTTTTTATATAAAATTAAATATTAAAAAAAGATCAGATGAACCATTTCCAACATTATTATCCCTTTTTTATTCAATTATGTGACACCACCCACCCAGTCCTCTATTTGTCAGTGTCCAATTACAGAAAACTGACAATCAAATTTGATTATTTGGATGCGATTTACATTGCAAGTGGTGTCAAATGGCATTTAACCCCTTTGAGACCTTCTAAGAATGAATAGGGATGCTAACGTCAGGCTAATTGGTAGGATGACAGTAAAGATACAGCATCCTCTAGATTTCCTGGATGAGGCAAGGACGGGATCGCAAAATGTGAACATGTAAATGTGATTTTCATTGAGATACACTTTGATCTCAGCAGCTGGAGCCACTGAATCACACACAAAACTCAGTACTTTGTAAGAGGCCTTAACATCTCACAACTGTCCCAATGGTAATAAAGATTTACAGCAGGAAAGGAGTGGCAAACGGTTTCAAAAATAACTCATTTAGGTGTATGTAAATATAGCATCAAAACTGAAAAATGCTCTTCATTGCAATCTCACCCCTTTAGTAAACATGTCTCTATTACTGTTGTTTAAAAAAAAAAAAAAAGTTTAAATTCCAACCTGAATAGCACTGTTCGTTTTTGTTTTTTTAAATGATTTTTAAACAGTCCTATGACTATGACTTTGTTTTTGAACTAATTTAGTTACAATGATGTAAATGCAAGCAATAAGAACCTTGTAAATGCCCCACCCCCCCAAACTCCCAAACCACATATACAAACACAGCCATGCTTATCATATTGACGGGAGATTATCAACAGCAAAAATGTACTGTTTGTTATAAATAAAAAAAAATAAAATTTTTTAAAATATATATATATATATATATATATATATATATATATATACAGTATATACACACACATACAGAGGCAGCTCTGGCCCTATTGGCGACCTAGGTGCCCCCTCATCCTGCGCCGCTCCCACTCACCTCCAACACCGCCGTCCAGCCTCGGCTCAACTAATCTTCCAATTTGCAGCCGTGGCTGGAATTTTCTCCAATTGGGAGATTTAAAGTTGAGTCACAGCTGCACATAACCTCCCAGCCGGCCGGCGCTCTAAAAAAAAAAAAAAAATGCTAGGGGCGCCCCCTAGCATTTGCCTACTCTGCCTAATGGCAGAGCCGGCACTGTATATATATATATATATATATATATATATAATTGTGCATTCCATAAGGCATTTAAAATGGATACTATTTATTAATTGATATCTTTATATAAATGATGGAACATTTTAGTGCGTGTTACACATTTTTTTTTCATAGGTCCGTGCATGTGCTTCAGTTGCCGTTTTGCCAAAATGAGGAAGGGGGCGGGTACTTTGTGACGGTCTACGTCACATACACAGAGCTGCATCGGGGAGTTTTTAAGCAACAATCCTGGGCAGATTATTATGAGAAGGAAGCTGACTGTGCAGCAGTACTGGAAGTGTACTGTTAGAGGTCACAATCAGTTAAATATATTGTGCAGCTATAGCTGTCCTTTAAAACAACCTGTACTCTTCACTAAATTAGACTTGCACTAAATACAGTTTACTTTAATTCTGAAAGTAGTCATCTAACTTTCTTTTTTGTATTTGCAGCACAGTGTTTAAGACAGGAGAAATGTGAAGAGCCAGATAATGGTACAATTTAATTTGATGAAAACTGCAAATATTTTATTATATAAAATTAGTACAGTGATGTTTGTTTATAAATGTGACAGAAATGAAATAAGTAAATAAATATTTATTTAGAAAAGGAATAATTGAAGACTACAAGATCCAATAAAAACAAGGATTTCAACATTCTAAAGAGACTGGTCATAACTCTGTATCATTTAGTGCACTGCTTGTTACCCATAAAGCATTGCAGCAGTGATTTCTAGACAAAGATTGGTTGAGCGGCATGAATGAAGTCATCATTTCAATTTTGAAGGATTTCAATTCCTCCTTTAAATAACAGTTACATTATTAGAATAAATAAAGACTGAAATCTGTGAAAAATGGAAAGTATGGAATTAAAGCGCTCAGATTTTAGGTGGGTAATGTATTCTGGAAGCAGACAGAAAAAAACGCTCTAGTCCTTGAAAAAACAGTAGTAATACCTCTGACAATGTAGAGCGGAAAGTCGGGTGCCTTGGAGCATGTAAGCCCAATCCAGTAATAGACGAAAATCCAATAACTCCGGCACTCCCAAAGTAAAATCATCAATATTTAATCATAGAATCTATGATTAAGCGCTCTTAGCGTGAAGCGCGTTAGGAGGTGCCTGCTCGTTGCTTTTATTTCCTTTTCACTATGTGATTCCTGGATTTTAATCTACGTATATAAATATTGATGATTTTACTTTGGGAGTGCCGGAGTTATTGGATTTTCATCTATTAATGTACAAGTGCTGGTCAACGAATTAGAATAATTTGAAATAGTGCAATCATGAAA
>WMED01004991.1:0-20036 GCA_019650415.1 Pipa parva
GGGGGCTTTACTTACCCCATCCGAAAGCGCGATCGCTGCTCCTGTCTGCTTCTTCTCCTGCAGGCTGACAAAGCCGGAAGTGCTCATTAGAGCGCTCTCGGCTTTCTATTGGCTCATGTGACCGATCGGGTCACATGAGTCAATGTGAGGAGCGCGACGGCATTTAGCAAGGGGGCGCCGGTGCGTGCGCCCCCTTGCTAATTGCGCCCAGGGCAACGGCCCTCTCCGCTCATACGGAGAGACGGCCCTGATATCAACTTACTCTGCCACATGTTCATTAGCTTGCCAACATAACCATGTTTTTAGGTTTATTTTAATTGTTTTTAGCCACATTGGGCTGCTTACTGGCCATTTTTGAGTGATGATTTTTTGTATTTGTGTGTTCTTGTCCAATTAATAAAATTGTGTTTTATGTGTGCACACCATATATGAGAGTTCTTTTTCTTTGTTATTTTCTATTTGCTTGTTTGCTCTCTGGTGTTGCACCACCTGTATTTTACAGGGAATATATTTAGTCTGATATTTATGGTGTGCTCGTTACATTTTTGCTTTGGTAGAGAAACTCCTTGTTCAGGCAAGGACACATGCAATTGGCTGGCTAAGAGATTCACAGATAGGTTGAACCTGAGTTCCAATCATTACAAACACCTGTGGGAGCCAGGGAAGTTCAGCTGTGTTTATAAAATTGGTTTAAATTGGAACTCAACTCAGTCCTGAGTGGTTTGATAGCCTAGTGGGACTTTCACTGCCTCTGAGCAAAGTAATCCTCGTTTGAATCCCAGGCTTGACGACTTAAAAAACTACTACTATAACATTGTACCGTAGTTTATATAAGGCTGAAAAAAGACACGAGTTCAGCCCATTTTCCAATAAATACTCCAATCAGATTCCTTAAATCATGATCTAGCAGGGATCTGATTGGAGGAGCTATAACGTCAATCATTATTTAGCCCTGCCCACCTGACACTTGGGAGAGAAAAGTCAAGCTGACAGGGAAGATGACAGAGAGAAACGCTGTATAAAGGTACATTTTTTAAAATACATTTATATTTACATAATGTTTATTTCATTAGTACAACCTAAATTAGTATTAGTGTTTTAAGCTGACAGGTGCACTTTAAAAACAACAGGAGATGTATGTAGCTTTTTTGCTGACTAAAACAATGATAATCCAATGTTTTAGACTTAGTTATAAAACAGTATACTGCTTTGTAAATCCAGAGGCAGATTCTGCTTATATGAAGAACTAAGGCGAAATTTATTAACTCAGGAGAATGATTTGAAGTTTCTCCCGGTAAGTATCGCGTGGTAGCTATATTGTATGGCCACCCGTTCCATGGATATATTTAATGAAAAAAAGTTTCTCACGGCAAGTATCGCACGATGCAAATCTCGCGATACTTACCAGGAGAAACTTCAAAACCTTCTCCTAAACTCGAAAAAGAGGAAAGGCTTTTCAAGTTTAACAAATTTCTACTAGAATTATACATATTAAAAAGACATTGGACAATAACTTGCGATTGTTTCTTTTCCTGAAACATTTATGGTAAAAGTTAATCTCAAACATATGTTTTTTTTTTAATTTAAAGTCCAAAATGAAATACCAGAAAAAAATCAAATTGCCAATTGGATTGACATTTCACTTCTTTCCAAACAGTTCTGGTATATTTGTGATCTTCGAAGATGAATTCCTGATGTGTTTTATTGTTTTGTTTCTTTCTTCATATATTTTTGTTTGCAGCTAATATTTATTGTATAATATAATGATCAGATGAAGTCCCATAGAAAGAAATGGAGCAGAGCAAGGGCTGGTTTGCTAATCAGATAATAATAAAAGAAGATGTTTACAACCATGAAAGAGAAAAACAAAGCAATGCAAACTATTCATTTAAAATGAACAATAACGTTTTTCAAGTGCAATAATTACCATCCAAAACAAATGGCATGTTGTTTTTTACCGAATCTATCACTTAAATACTATCTTATGCAGTTAACCCATATCCCTCTATTTGTATATATTATGGGGGTTATTGTCTAAAGTTTGAATTGTCACATAAAGGTGTGAATTCGCCAGCTAAAGATAGTCACCATAGACTGCTACTGTCACAGTCACGTCTTTATAATGAGAATATTGTTACAGTCGCGACTTTACTATGGGGAAATTTGTTGCGGTCGCGGATTAGCTATGCGAATCGGCTGTTTAAGAATTCGACAGTCGAATTCTCTCTTTAGTCAATAACCCCATATATGTTAAGTCAGTGTCTGAAGTTTTCTATGTTCAGATATCATTGCAGTCATACAGAAAATGATTAAAAAAAAAAATACTGGAATGTCAATGGGGCTTATTCATCAAACTGAGAATTTAACTGGCGAAGTTAACTCTAATCACTTTGGGTTGCTAGGCTCCAATTCTCTTCTCCTTATTAAAAGAAAACATAACTTTGTAACAATGCACCTTATGTATGGAGTTTACTATGCCAGTTTAGGATGTTCCAGCCCTATGGCACTAATGATCTGTGCCCCCAACGTTGTAACTGGAGGCTGACATCTTTCTAATCTTGGTCGGCCTTTTGCTGAATACATGAATTTGGGGAGTTAGCGAATAAATGTGAAATCACACCTTTATGCAACTATTAGGCCTTTCATGAATAAGCCCCTTAATTGCAAAGTTTCCCTTAAAAGTATTCTGTTGAAAAGCCATGACAAGTCATTGCCGAATTTAAAAATCACCATTCAAAACCGGCGCAATCAAAATGTCTGACTGGTAAATTATTTTAAATGAAAATGTAATAAAAGCAGAAATGTATGGAAAAATAACTATAGTTTACCACTTTTCAACAATTTCATTCCTTTTAGAAATTTTCCCTTAAGTGTATTTCACAAATGCCATTGATTAAAAGCAGATAACCTCCTTTACAGATTATAGTTAGGGGGGTTTATTGACTAAAGTCAATTTGACTGTCAAATTCCCAAATACCGGATTTTCATAGCAAATCCGCGACAACAGTAAAGTTGTGACCGTGACAATTTTCCCATAATGAAGTTGCGACTGTGACAGTGACAGTCTATTGCGTCTGTCATTAGCTGGCGAATTCACAACTTTGCACAACAATTTGGACTTTAGTCAGTAAAGATAATATTTCCTTAATGAAGTCTTGACTGTGATAGTAGCAGTCTATTGGGTAGTGTGGGTCCGTCGTTATCAAGTGAATTCACACCTTTACATAACAATTCAGGCCCTCATTCACCATAGTGCGAAGTGAGCCACGAAGCGTTCGGCTCACTTCGCACATGGAAGAGACTCGAGTGCTCTCGCCGGGAGGGGAAATCTCTTTAATGCGCATGCTGATGTCCGCGCACAGGACATCAGCATGCGCATAACACCAAGTGCGAAGTGAGTCGAACGCTTCGCGGCTCACTTCGCACTATGGTGAATGAGGGCCTCAGTTTTTAGTCAATAACCCCCTGTATCTCTTCATTTGAGCATGCTGCAAACTCTGGGCGATATTTGGTGTATTAGCCTTTCTGTTTTTGGTTGTTTTGTTTGTTTTTTTCATTACCTGAGGTCAATTAATTATTCTAAGGCTTAATTTTTAATTTCTGCTCTTTTTCATTCTGTTAAAGCCTTGGCAGGCAACCAGGAAGTCCCTTAGAATATTTAATCTTGTTCATCCTGTGAAAGCCAAAGTCTCCTGACATGCCGGCCTTCTGCAAGAAAATGCTGTTTTTGTGCTGGACGCACTAAAGGATAAAGTAGCAACGGGATGTAAAATCATTTAGTGATGTGTCCTATCCACTCTCTTTGTAATTAGAAATTTACATCCCCATCAACAACATTTGCTTACGGTTCATCATAACCGTTATTCTATCCCCCCCCCACCACCACCACCACCACCACCACCACCTATGCATTACATAATCAGTCACAAATACACAAACACGTAGTTCACGGGAAGGAAGTTAAAACTTGGAGTGTTTTCCTTTAAAGACATCCGCTCTAAAAATCACAAGAAGAAAGTCATGTTTCCTTAGAGATGCTGAAACAATAGCATGAGGACATATTGTCATTTATAGACAGCTCTCTTTAATAGGTGAGGTGACTGTATACAGCGTATCCTAATATGGGTAAAATCTGTTCTATATAATCAAATGATTACATGGCACTTAACTAGCTAGAACCCAACTGAAATCAGCATCAGCAAATGGAACAGATATTTATCAAGAAGATCTCCAAACAGGAACTGGAGGAGCACAGCTCAACTGAAAAAAAACAAAGGATTTTGATTGGTCTCTAAAAGTAATAATGCAGAAACATTGTTACATAACCACCTTGGCATTATTGGTTGGTAGGGGCAAGCATTTTATAATAAGCACAACAACATACAATAACAGGTGGCAAACATAGTTCCTTTACAGAGGAGAAATCTCATGTACTTATTGGAGAAAAGGTGCATTGACCACTGGTGTACCAAATAACAGTGACAAGCTCCAGGGACACTTTTGTAGGCTTAAAGTGCACCTGCCGCCACAAAACTCTAATACTAATTTAGGTTGTACTAATGAAATAAATGTTTTTGTAAATATATTTGTATTTTTAAAAATGTACCTTTATACAGCGTTTCTCTCTGTCATCTTCCCTGTCTGCCTGACTTTTCTTTCCCAGGTCAGGTTGGGCGGTGCTAAATGATAATTGACATTATAGCTCCTCCCTGCTAGATCATGAATTAAGGGATCTGAGATTAATTTTGAGGTGACAGATGCACTTTAAACAATGAGACAGTCTATTTTCAAAGCACAATAGTCTGGAGCTCAGACTTGACTAACCCAACATAGGAAACATGGCACATTTTACTCTATGGCAAGGCTGATCATCTAGACTACACTACACAAGAGAGTACAATGCTGTTCGCTTCTTCACTATGGAAATACACTGCTTAGTGAATAAGGAGAAGAGAATTTGTAACTATTGAAGCATAGCATCCAAGTAATGCGCATACACTTGGACAGTTGAATTTACCCCATTACTAGCTATTTCATGCTCATCTCCTCTATATAAATTGCTTACTGATTCAAATGCAAAATCCTCCTGAAGGCTAGAGTCACATTTCATAGGTAATGTCAGGGAACAAATCAATGCAAACAACTTTCCTCGCAGCATTTATTTGTGAAAAAAAAGCACCATTCTACATTTATACCACACATCTGCTTAACAGCTTGTAACGTCATGTGATCTCACACTGAGAACCACTTCCTCCTACAATGGATTATAAAGACCAGCAGACTGATGATCTCATTATAGGAAAGTCATCTCAGTACTCTAAGATGAACTACTTACACAAGACGTTCATAGTTAGATTGGCCAAAATGTATTTGCTTGGAGGTCTATGGCACTCCCCTGATTGCATACCTCACAAATGAGTCATAATTGCATTGAAAAGTCATTACTAATAAAAATTAAATAGCGACAGTAAGACCTTGAGCATGGAGCTTGAAACCTATTTTGAGTAACCGTGGGTTTTTAAGCATAGCAATACTTTGATATCTGACTAAAAGGACCTGTTCCCCCAATTTGCAATTTCCTGCTAATGCCAGAACATGAATTTGATAGAGGACATTCCTTCATCCAGCATAAACGCACACCTCCAAGTAAGCTAAAACAGATGCATACTTTTACTACAGATATGAATTTGATTACATAATACACACAAGTTCAACACTCTTAATGTGTTCTGAATCGAACATTCAAACCAGTCTGACCATGCCAGTATGTTTGGATCATAAATCAGCTAGATATTCACTACTAGTCTAAGCCAGTGACTTCCCGGAATTTACCGGTTGTGTAGCGAATATGCCTATAACAAGAGCTCTGCATTCTTTTTTTCCTTTTAAAAGGTAAAAATTTTTACAGTT
The DNA here is from genome assembly GCA_019650415.1 of Pipa parva. Classification (NCBI taxonomy): domain Eukaryota; kingdom Metazoa; phylum Chordata; class Amphibia; order Anura; family Pipidae; genus Pipa; species Pipa parva. The sequence goes on from WMED01004991.1 coordinate 5,911, forward strand.
TATAGTGGAAAGAAAAGGAGCAACAAGAAACAGAGGTAAAAAGAAGGCAGTGAATCAATCAACCCTCCCCACTGTATATATGACAACAAAGGGAACATCCAAAGAAATCTACAAAAAAAAAAAATAAACATTCAAATAACTGTATTAACTAATCTCAGTGGTTAGTGCTGCTGCCTTGCAGCACTGGGTTCAGTTTCACCCTGGACTTCATCTGCATGGAGTTTGTATGTTCTCCCCGCACCTGTGTGGGTTTCCTCCGGGCACTCCAGTTTCCTCCCACAATCCAAAAACATACATCTGTGTGAGTGATTAGCGAAACTAGATTGTAAGCTCCACGGGGTAAGGACTGTTGTAAATGATGAATCTCTGTAAAGCTCTGCGTAACATAGTAGCTCTATATAAATACAATAAAAATTAATAAAAGGGTGCTCATTATATTGGAGTTATCTTTTTAAAGGTGCTCATTTTCTGAGACTCAAAATGTTCAAATCTGGTTGGTAATAAGTGGCCAGTTGCCACCAGCATTGTCTAAATAAAGCATCTGGTTTCAGCTGGTTGTTTTTCTAGTAATCGGCAACTGGATCTCCTGTTGTGAAAAAAATTACAAAAGTATTATAGAGGAAGCAACTGACAGATCAACAACAATCTATGATCTATATCCTCTGCAGTTGTGAGCCTATTGGCTTAAAGGCACAAGTCAAGGAACCTCTGAGGCAGCGACAGTGAAGGTTTTTGGTCCAACCAGGCTTCCATAATTATACAAGTAATGGTGAATAAGTTCTGGGCTTCAGGGAATTCATAGAATTTCAGTAGCCATGACAGTAGCCAGCCATAGACAGAAACTCAAAGAAATGAAGCTGGGGAGGGAGTGAGCTAAACTCCAGTACTTGACATTGCATTGTTTGAGTATCCAGCTTATATCTTTCCTAGGCATCATTACACTGTTGTCATCTTGCTGTAGCTCTGTTTGTTTGACAGCTTATGCTCTTTACACTATCAACTCCATTTGATCGTCATTACTCATCTCTTCATATCTCACATCCTTACCCCCTAGTTACCTGATCTACATCTATCATTATAATAATTGCAACTTTTTTTTTTCTTACTGAAGCTGTACCCTCAATAAAGGAAACCTTTAGTCATCGAACCCCTTGTCACATATATTTATTTCCATAAAAATTTGGAAAATTTTAAACATACTTTGAAGTATCATAATATGTATTTTTAAATGATCTTGTGGCTTTTTAACTTTTACAATTTAGTTTAAGTATTTTTCATAAAAAATTATTAGTTTTATTAGGAACAGAGGTCTAAAGAGAGGGTGGAGAAATTCTCCACTGAAAATAAGGCCCCAGAGGGCACTTTCCACCAGTGTGCCCATCTTAACTTCCCGCTGTATTGAAGGGTCTGATTAATACAGTGCGCTGTTCCTAAGAATCATTATAATTTCAATAGAATGCTCTTATGCATACATATTTTGAAATATTACAACATACTATGCTGGAGCAACCAGCTAACACATGAGGTTAGTATTCAGTATTATCTTATTAATATTATTATTCTTTTTCTCTATTAGAGCCAGTTCTTTGACTTATTTATGTTTTCATTACATGCATTTCATTTTATACAGGTTTACTTGTTTGTCATGTGATTATCCTCCATTGTAAGGCATGATATCTTTGAAGCTTTTTAAGGATGTGCTGAGTTCCTTTTCAAAACATAGAGACACCATTTTATATTCTAAGCTTTCTTGCTATTCATTAACAGTTCTATTTCTGGAGGGCACTACCTCATATGCCTTCCTGTATGAGCTCTCCCTGTGAGGTGGAGGAAATCACTTTATATCCTCATGCTTTAGGCAATAATAATACATTTCAAGTTATCTGAGGAGAACTCGGCTGTGCCAAAAAGTTTGGGAACTAGAAAACGATCATCTTTTAATAAAGAAATATTGAAAATGATCGAGGAAAACTTGACTTGTGAACAAATAACTAAAGAGAAGCTAGGTTTTAAGAAAGGACCAAGCCCAAGGTTATTGATACTGGTTTGGAGTATTAATCTGGCTTCATCACAGAGAACCTTGTTTGAAAAATGTTGCTTTTTCCAAAATCTTTTAAACATTTTATGCTCATCTACTGAAGTTTTAACATATCATTGTATAGACGTTTCTCTAAACGAATGGGTTTATCAGTTGAAAAAAATGCAACAATTCATAGTCGCACACAACATGGAAATTTCAGCCTCTAAACTTTTTGCTTATTACAATTGCTGCCTCAGAGAATGCTAAGGTCCCATCTGTAAAATTTATGGAGAATCCACAAAAACAAACAAATTGTTAAACAGCCAGACTTTTAAGTCAGTAAAAATCTGTTCTCTGGTTTCAATTCAGAAACATATTAAGACCAATTGTAAAGCAACTAAGCTTGATCACTGAGAAGCAGTGCCAAAGTTAACACCCTTGATTCCCCTATGCCCATATGTTCTAATTCCTGCCTAAGCCTGAAGATTACATCTAAAATGATTTTTCTTACATTTTCATTTGAATTTTTGCAACAGACTCTAAAATACATGCAGCTTAAAGGAACAGTCTGGGCAAAATTGAAAAAAATGCATATGTTAGTAAATACAAATTACTAACTTTTATTAAATGCATTTTATTTTCAATTTTGCCCCTAAAATGAAATATCTTACCTGTTTTGAAGCACTTCCGTGTTTACGATTCCATCTTCATCTGTGCCGCCGACTCTAAGGTGTCCTGGAGCTAAAACCCTTCAAAGCCGCGATCCTCTCCTTTCAGCGTGCAGCCCGGTGCCGGCATCTCCTAATAGTCACATGGGAGAGCGACGCATCATCAACCCGTCTCCCCTTGATGATGCGCCGCTCTCCCATGTGACTATTAGGAGATGCCAGCGCCGGGCTGCAGACTGACAGGGAGAAGAATGCATTTCAGCTCCAGGACACAGTAGAGTTGGCGGCACAGATGAAGATGGAATCCTAAACACGGAAGTGCGACATAGCACTTCTAAAGAAATAAGATATTTCATTTTAGGGCCAAAACTGAAAATGCATTTAATAAAACTTAGTAATTCGTATTTACTAGATGTATCCTTGTTATATTTTACTTGTATTGTTTAATGCACTTTTCCCTTGTTTGTATTGTACTTGTATCGCTGAATTGTACAGCGCTGCGTAAATTTGTGGCGCTTTATAAATAAAATTATACATACATATGCATTTTTTTTTCAATTTTGCCCAGACTGTTCCTTTAGGTATATTAGAATTATAAATGGCCAAGCAAATAATCTTGTTCATGGTAATGACAGTGTAAAAACAAGTCTATTTATAATCTGAATTGCCCTTAATCAGTGGTGTTGATTGTGGTGAGAAATTCATTCACAGGCTTAAACTAAGTTATGCTGAAACATTCTTATAGAGGAGAGAACACTACAGTACGTTTTTTCAACATAATGTCTGACACAGCTAGATTATCTACTATGTTACCCCTCCACAGCCATGAGTGGCATGAGGAGTATAATACCAACCATATAAATGCCCTGTTCCAGTTGTGTTTCCATGACTGCGTGGAGTAGATGGGGTTAGTTTTACTTCATTGGGCAGCCCACCTGACTTTTATCTATTGTTGGTCTGAGCATAATATTGACAAACCAACCACAGCCCTGGAAGACACAATCTTACACTCAACAGAAGTCTTTACTAAAATAACTAAGCCATCGCGGAAGCTTAAAGGAGAACTAAGGTAAAAAATAAATAATAGACTACAGTTAAAATACTTATATTATACTGAGCCAATTGATTGCAGTCACAGCATGAGCTGTTCTGTAATTAGCCGGCTCGTGATGATTCCTCCGATGATTCTCACAGCGCTGGCTGACTGGCAGCCGCAGCTCCTCCCACCCTGTAACACCTCGGGAGTTTCAGGGCTTAAACATCATCACGTTCAGTGTGGGAGCCAATGAGAACACTCCCCGCAATGAGCGTAATGATGTACAAACCGGGGAAGGAGGAGAAGAAGCTGCGCCCTGACTTCTGTGTCAGTCAGCGCACTGTGCAGGAGGTGCCAGGGGAAGCATCAAGAGCCGGCTAATTATAGCACAGCTCATGCTGTGACTGGAATCAATCAGCTCAGTATAAGGTAAGTATTTTAACTGTCATTTTTTATTTTTTGACTTTAGGTCTCCTTTAACTGCACCAGTAGGTATACCAACAAGCTTTTCTTTAAGAGAAAATAGTCACTTAAATTTCTGATAGTTTTCCACATGGAGCTTTAACAGCTAACCTAGCAGATTTATAAAATATCACAAGAGTTCTTTCCTGTGCAACCAGCCACTATGACCATACTGATCAGTAGAAATAACATTGTGCTAAATAGAGTAGACCATGCCAACACACTCTGAATGAGATGTTAATGGAGATATCCTTCTTGTGAATTATTTGCAAATGATTCTTTTTTTAGGAGAAGTAATAAAAACAAATTTTCACATTTTTATAGAAAGACTATTTAGCTCACAATGCAACCCCATGGGTGGGGTTGTCATTTATAGGGCTTGATATGTAAAAATTCAACATTTGCATACAGCCCCCTATTTGGGAGTGGTCCATTTGCCTGTACATTTTAAGGAGCATTGCCTTAATTCTCACTACCAGTTTTGTCAATCTCCCTAATTTATATAAATGTTCAGTTATAGATCACTTCTGTGACACATTGCCACCTGGATTAAGGAAACCTGTTATCTACTTATCAGAAGAAAGGCTCCATTCCCATATATTTTTGCAGTGTAGTAGAAAGCCTGACACAAAACAACACTTCAGACTTTGAGTATTACAAATCTTGAAGCTCTTCATAAAAGATCCATATTTTCTAGAATTCCTTCCCTTTGAGAGTAGGGTGGAGGACTGTTCTTCAGAAAAAAACCTTGACTGCTTTCATAAATTTAAAATGATATCCAGAATAAACCCAGAACTCATTATGTCCCAGCCAGCTCTATTCCATCTAGTTTTAACTGTAATATATAATAATTTTAGATAGACATCAATCAAGTTAAACCCTTACATTTCAACTTTACCCAGTTTACGGTTAATCCAAAGCCTCTCCTTACAACTGCTGACAATTCTGCTCTAAGAGAGCCAAAGAGGGTATAACACTGTCTCCAGATCTGTGCCTATACACCGCTGCAGACCTACATCGGAAGTCTGGTGGCTCAGTAGTTAGCATTGCTATCTTGCAGCACTGGGTTCTGGGTTCAATTCCAACCTGGACTTCAACTACATGGAGTTTGTATGTTACCCCCATACCTACATGGTTTTGCTCCCAAAAACATCTGTGTGTTTGACTGAATATGGAAACTAGATTGTAAGCTCCATGAGGCACACACTGAAGTGAATGATAAATCTCTGTAAAAGCACTTACATTTTTTATTCAATTTTTATACAGCGCTATATAAAAATTGAATAAAAAATGCATACAGGCACTACTGTCAGTACTCTACTCCTTTACATCTCTCCATATATGAATCCATCTACCGATCTAGTCTTTTCATAAATATACCTTTTAATGTGTAACATTTAACTGATTGTGTGTTATTATCCTCTTCTGTATTAACATACAATTACAAAAAGAAAATAAAAATCTAATAAAAATGTAAACATATCATAAGACTTGGTATGGCTCTTTGTGTAGTTATTGGAAGTCTGTTCCTTTATAGGTTAAAACTCTCAGTCCAAAGTGAAAATTATAGTTTTGGGAAATTCCACATAGATACTCTATTGTTACATTGTTTCTCCCCAAAGTTTAAAGCATTTGGAGAAATTCAGATGTTATTAAAAGTTCTGGCACACAAAGCCAAACAGCCCACATTTACCACACTTTTGGCACCATAATTATCATTGTTGCTTAGGACACTAGTTAGATGGGGATCCTTATTTTTTTCATAAGCAAATAGTTGAACGAACAACCAAAATACAAACTGCGCAAAAAATGTGAGTAATACAAATATAACAATGTGAGTGATACAAATTAACAAGAGAAGTCAAACAAAAAAAAGTCCAAATTCAAAAGATCTGATGCAAGCCTCTTCAAACGATCAAATTGTAGAACCAAACAAACATAGTCCAGAATAAACGACTATCTGTGAAGGGGCGCAAAAAATAATAAAAGCACTAATAGTGCATTACCATAGTAAAAAATTATTTAGATAGTGAATAGATATTTTTTTCATGCCTTAATTCTTTTACAATATATAGAAAATAAAATGAATTAGATATATTATAAACATTTTATATGAAAATATAATGTATCTCTATAATTTCCGAATTGTTCACTATTTACACCAAAGCTGGTGGGTAAAATTGTTTGAGCCCACTACATTGTGTTAAAGATAGTCCTAAGCATGCTTACATGGCTGTGTATATGTATGTATGTATAATTTTACTTATAAAGCGCCACAAATTTACGCAGCGCTGTACAATTCAGCGATACAAGTACAATACAAACAAGGGAAAAGTGCATTAAACAATACAAGTAAAATATTACAAGGATACATCAAATTAAGTGCTAGGTTGTGATTGACACAAGAGGTTGGAGGTCCCTGCCCCAAGGAGCTTACAATCTAAGTACACAGTATAGTTAAAGCTTCACTTCATTCTAAATATATATATTTGTGTATAATTTTATTTATAAGGCGCCACAAATTTACGCAGCGCTGTACAATTCAGCAATACAATTATGACATTGTGCATTACACAATACAAGTGAGAAACTTACAAGTGTGAAATCACTTTAAGTGCCAGGTTGCGATGAAGGTCCCTGCCCCATAGAGCTTACAATCTAAGTGGGATTAAATAGGCATGCATTATTCTACAAAAATGATGTAATTATGGACTTATTTGTATGCATTGGTAGGAGCGGGAGATACTGCTTCTTTCACAAGCGTAATTGAACATTTTGTCAGCAGTAAATGAAATGTTGACCTCTGGAGGAAAATAATGAAATAGTTGTCTTGGATTTCTAAAATAATAACCTCTAAACTAGTGATCTTTTATGTAGAGAGGCACCTATTTTTTACTAGCCAGTTGCCATTTTAAAGCAGAGCATTTTACTTGCAATTCTTGGCTCTGGAAAAGTCGTAGATCTCAAACATCCCCAAAACACCATTTAAAGAAAACACTACCCGACTTTTGAAATAAAAATTGCTTATTTACTTACCAGTAGCAATGAAATATGACATAAACATAGCACTAGACTGAAATTTCATTCCCAGATCTTTAGTATTAAACAAAATCTAGTTTACACATATCCAGAGGTTATTTTCCTTAATGATTAGCAGCCCTAATGATTAAAAAGAAACACCAAACATAACTAAGGATTAAAGTGCTACAAGGCCCTGTCTGTGCTGAAGTAGGGGGTTTACCTGATGAGTGGCATACAGGACAAAGCAAATGGAAAACAAGTGTATTTGGGGGGGCACAAAAGCTAGTAATGCACAGGGGCCCACAGATAACTGAGACAGCTTCCTTGTTAAGTTTTCTAAGTTGTGTGACTATATCAATGGGGTCAGATGAATTTGGGTTTTGCTTCCTACCTCCATCTCTTCTAAATACAACAAGACAATCTGGCTAATGACAATAACAAAAAAAAGTTAAGAAACAAAAGTGGTAGCACTAAAAAATGTGTGTAATTACAAACAAATAAAGTTCAGAAAAAATAAAAAATAAAATATATAGTCCAAAAAAACAAAATAAAGTCCAAAAAATTCAAAAAATGCTTGATTGCAGCTTTCCAGATTGAGTGCCTCAAACTTCAAAGGTGGATTTAAGAAAAAAAATTGTGGAAAATGGAAGGAAAGCGCTTTCCTTCCAGTTTCCACAAAAAAAAAAAAGATATCACCAGCTTCCTTAGAAAAGGAATAAATAGTGTTGTGGACCTTAAAGACTAGGTGCTTCACAAGCCCTTTAGCAACAGTTAAATTGATAGACAATCTACTGACAATCCATAAAATTAGGTCAGATTCTTATTCCTCTGTAAGAAAAAATGTTGAGGTCAGTGGCTAAGATTCCACTGCACGACACTCAAATGTTCCCAGCTGTTACTGTGGGACTTTATAAAGCAAGGAACCCACTCAGTGCTAATCTAGCAGCTCCCTTTTAGCTCTGACAACGAATATAATTTTATGCTTTGTTTTGTTTGTTTTTTTAAAAGAAGTTGGTACTTCACATTAAGTGCCAGTGAATTAATTGGTTGCTATAAAATTGTCAGTAAAAATCACTTCTCAGAGTTGGCAACCTTATTGATACCATACATCAGTTTTACACTGTATTCAAGGAATGTAATAGAATTTGTCATTCTAAATAGCAAGCTTTGAAAAAGACTGCATTCCGTTCTCCGTCTGAGGTAACAGATGCGGTGACATTTTGCCATCATTTAATTATTGTAGATTATCTGGTTTAGAAGAATGAAGTCTGCTGAAGAGTGAATAACGTGAAGAAATTTTTGTTTATGACTTTAAATGTCAAGGTGAATGGCCTAAACAGACATTTGTTTAACTTGGGTGGGTTGTAATAAAGTTAGATAGTTGGCAATATAAAAGGAAATATGAATTAGCCAGCTGGAAAGAATCTTATAGATAGGAACGTGATGCTATTTCCCCTTGTGAAAACAGATGTCCTAGAATAAATATTCTTTTATCTAACTAATTTTTGGATTAAAGTAAAGCACACATGGGGATATATATTTAACGGCTCCAAATGACTTAGCGGCTTTAACTTTAATTTGTAACAGCTTATAATTTTACAAATGAAGAGAAAGTCTTGGTAAAATAAATATATAACGGAAGGAAAGATATTCAGCCACAGGAGTAATACAGAATCAGCACTGACGTTTATCTGTTGGGAGATTGAATGTCTGGGGGTGTTGGTAGTTAAAATTCCTCTAATTTAGTGTAGAAAAATTTATAAAATAATGGTCCTTATAAAATGAATGGTTTCAAGATGCAATAAATATTTTGTGTCATAGTTAAGATAGTTAAGATCCCATTTTCCTAAACGACACTTATTTTGCAATTAAAATAGCCCCTGACTTTAATCAGGCCTAGTATCCAACTGTAATGCTATATAGGCAGGTTTTTACCACATACAGGCCACCCAAGCACTTGCATCCATGAATCCTGACAGCGAACATCATAGGGTCACCACTTGACACAAGTCAATCCAGTTGAGCCAATTTTCCTACAATGTTGATCCAGAGGAAGGCAAAGAACCCATGAGGCAAGAGCCAATTATCCTCATATTAGGATAAAAAATTCCTTTCCGACTCCAAATATGGCAATCAGAATAATTCCTTGGCTCAAGGTCCCACCTTCAGTTATCCAGTACCCATAACTTGTAATATTCTTACACTGAAGGATCAGAATAATTCCCTGGATCAAGATCCCACCTCCAGTTATCTATTACCCATAACTTGTAATGTTCTTACACTGAAGGATCAGAATAATTCCCTGGCTCAAGGTCCCACCTTCAGTTATCCAGTAACCATAACTTATAATGTTCCTACACTGAAGAATCAGAATAATTCCCTGGATCAAGCTCCCACCTCCAGTTATCCAGTAGCCATAACTTGTAATGTTCTTACACTGAAGGATCAGAATAAATTCCCTGGATCAAGATCCCACCTCCAGTTATCCAGTACTCATAACTTGTAATGTTCTTACACTGAAGGATCTGAGTAATTCTCTGGGCCAAGATAACACCTCCAATTATGTTGTACCCATAACTTGTAATGTTCTTAAACTGAAGGAAAGCATCCAAACCAGTTTTGAACTCCCTAATGGAAACATGACAACTTCTTCAGGCAGAGAGTTCCATAGCCTCACTGTTTTTACAATAAAATAACCCTTTCTATGTTGATGCAGAAATTTTATTTCTTCTAAACGTAGAAGATGCCCCTTTGTTATACTTACAGTTCTTGGTATAAATAGATTGTGAGACAGATCTTTGTACTGACCTCTAATATATTTATACATGGTTATTAGGTCACCCCTTTCCTTAATCTTCTTTTTTCTACACTAAATAAGCTCAGTTTTGATAATCTTTCGTGGTACTGTATATTGCCCATTCCTTTTATTAATTTAGTAGCTGCCTTTGAACCCTCTCAAGCTCAACCACATCTTTCTTGTGCACTGGTGCCCAAAACTGCACACAGTATTCCATGTGTGGTCTGACCAGTGCTTTGTAAAGACGTAGAATTATGTTCTTGTCATGTGCATCTGTGCCCCTTTTGATGCACTCCATGATTCTATTTGCTTTGGCAGCTGCTGCTTAGCACTAGTTGGTACAGTTAAGTTTATTGTCAACTAGAACTCCTAAATCCTTTTCCATGTTTGTTTTGCCCAGTGTTTTCCCATTTAGAAAATAATCTAGACATGCATTTCTGCTTCCCATATGCAAAACCTTACATTTATTAGTGTTAAACCTCATTTACCACTTTCCTGCCCAAGCCACCAACGTATCTAGATCCATCTGTAATAAAGTACTCTCCTCCTTTGTTTTAACTACTTTACACAATTTAGTGTCATTTGCAAAAGTTGAAATTCCACAACAATTCCTCAAATGTTTTTTGTCATTCTGTTTTTTAAACATTGTGGGGGTTATTCACTAAGGTGCAAATTCGACTGTCGAATTCGCAAACAGTGGATTCCCATAGCAAATCCGAAACAATTTTCCCATTGCAAAGTCATGAAAATTTTTTAATGTTAAGATTGTGACAATTTTCCCATAATATAGTCGTGACTGCAACTACTGTATATTCTCATTATAAAGATGCGATTGCGACAGTAGCAGCCTATTGCGACTGTCTTTATCTGGCAAATTTGCATCTATACACAACAATTCGGACTTTAGTCAATAACCCCCTCTGACTTTAAGCACTTTGTTTTTACCTTTTAGGCTGATGTTACACAGGGCTTTGAATAAACACTTTGTTACCCGAGTAAAGTGACACTGACCAAGCAACCGATACAGCTCCAGATTCACTCCTCATTCTAGGACCCCTGGGTAAGGAGACAAAATTTATTAAACTCGGAAAAGCCCGATTTCTCTTTTCTGAGTTTATCCCGAGAACATCTCGACTGTTGGTGCAGTAAATATCGCTCGATATTTTCAATCGATTTTTAGCGACCGAAACTTTTCAATTGAATTTTTCCAATCTCGATTTTTCGATAAAAAGGTAGCCATACTACTAGTGTAAAGTATGGCTATCATTCCACTGTAAAATTCGATCGAAAAGTTTCTGTCAATATTGAAAAAAATCTCGCAATATTTACTGTGAGAAACTGCTCGACATCTCGCGGGAATAAACTCGGAAAGGCGAAATTAGCCTTTTCTGAGTTTATTAAATTCTGCAGAAGTTTTTTATATTTTTCAAAAACGCATACCAAACACCCTAGATTATAAATTATAATCATGCTTTGCAATGCGTGCCTTTAAAATAAACATGAAACCTACTGTATAGTATTTGCCCTTCTCTCTGACATATGATGCAGCCAAGTTATTTTTGAAGATCAGACTCGAGTGACCTGCACGTATGGAGCAGGCTAAGGTCACGCAGAGTTATTTCCTATGGCTGTTAGCGCAAGGGAGAAGTCAGACAAAATGTAAATAACAAATATCTATGGTCAAGCCACACGTGTCTCTGCAAGCCTGACACTTCATATGAATGCTGTCATGCAGGTAATTTACCCATTAGTAGAATTATCAAAGAAAATGACCTCTGAGACGTGTGAAGTGATGTTTTAGCGGCTTCCTTATAATCTGCACCGGCTTGTTTTTCAGTTGTTTTCTATCCAAACAAAATATGACTTTTCATCTGCCTTTCATTGGGTTAATGTCACTCATTATACTTAGGCTAAGGGGCACAAGAAGTCAAACGAAATACCCCCCCCCCCCCCCCCCCCCCCCCCCCCCCCCCCCCACACACACACACACACACAAACACACACAAACACACACACTGAATACAGCAATGGTGTCTTAAGTTATTTCTAGCACTTTCTAGGTAAATTTGGCTAGGTTCACACAAGCATATTATGCGCATACGCCGCATCCAGAATGCTGGGTGTCGCATTTTGGCCGGTGTATGATACGCCGTGGTCAAAATGCGACCAGATGGGAAGAGCTGTGAACGCCGAGGGATCGCTCACACTGTCACTGGTAAGTACAATAGAAAAATATGCCGTATCATGCGCTAGTGTGAACCTAGCCTTAGGAAACACCTGACACTTGGTAGTATTTTGACCAACGACCAAAACATTCAGTGCAATTAACAAATCAGTTCCATGAAATGCAAGCAAGACAATAGAGACATATTGGCAAGACTGTCTCTTACTTGCCTGAAAATAAAACCCAATATATCCATCAACTTTGCAGAGGGAGAGAGCACTGTTTCTAGAGACACAAATACTTTGGTGAATTACCAAACGCTAGTAAAAATATTGATTATTCCTAATACATAATTAAATTGCAGTATTTTCAGTTCGGTAAATGAAATGTGATCTTTTGCTCCCAGTGATTGTATGGGATATTCTATAGTCAGGCCTTCTGGGAGTAACACAAGTGCCTCCATTATTTTCAAAGGCTCATGGGGTCCATTGCAGTTAAATGACTGTTACTGTCGTCAGGTGTTAAAAGCTGGGGGTGTGGTTTTACAATTTTAAGCATAGCACAGAGCATGTTCAGAGGTACATGGTGCAGACTGGTGCATGTTCCTGGTGCAGGTAGGCAAAGATCGACTTGTGTGTTCTTTGCACTAAAGTTTACACTAATAAGTGGGTTATTTATCAAAGAAAGAATTTACAGTAGTGAATTTGTGACACTTCGTGTCAGTTACCCTTAATGTAATGTGAATTTGTGACACTTCGTGTCAGTTACCCTTAATGTAATGTATGTTTACATACAGTCAATTCAGCATATTTACTCAGAGATGTGGCGATTAATCAGGAGATTATTTCTGAGCATTGTCAGACATAGTCAGGTGAATAGGTGTAGGGAATTTGATCAAAATAGCCATGTTGTTTTGATGTGACCTTGTCTGGACATTAATGTACCCAGGAATCCATGGAATCGGAGTGGTGGATGTGCTGGTAATGTTATAAGGCAAAAAAGGAGAAGGGGAACTCCCCTAGTGTGATAAGTTAATTACTGTTTGGTGCTTCTTTGAATAGCACCTTGATGCATCTCATAGAAGTGCGCACAGGGTGTGCCTGGTGTGCCCAGTCACACCCTAATGTGCAGCACGCACTGCAGGCACCTTTAACAACAGGGGAAGGAAAGCAGCAGGGGAAGGAAAGCATCAGGGAGGGGGACAACAAATAGAGGGGCAGGGAAAACCTTACCTTTAAGAAGTTTTTCTTTGGGGGGCACACCCTAATGAAATGGCCTGCACACACTTATGATGCTTCTGCTGTTACACAGATGGGTTGTCTCATTTGTCAAAGCTCACACACAAATAAACTTTAGATAAGCTGCAATGTTGTGATATAAAAGTGCCAGTACATGTTCCTACATTTGTAGGCAATTGCCAGTGTTTAAATAAAATAATATTCTACACTTATTGAAAGCTATTCTGTCATTAGTACAGATGTTTACAAAAAAAAAATGTGTCTTAAATATGTTTCATATAAGCCCTGCAGGCAAAAATGTCAATTAAACTGAGAGAGAGATCTGGGTCATATATGCTGCATATTTACAAGTTAACAATTTTTTATCTTTATTTTTTATTTCTTTGTTAGAAGAATGTGGAGGAAATGTAACATAGGTATTAAAGAACAACTAATGCTTTAGCTGAGTAATGGTGATTCTTAAGGTGGGGGTGGGGGGGATAATTACAGATCACCTTCTTTGCTTTGCAAATAGCTACCCTTTTAGGCTGTGTCTTTTCTGCTCCGATGCTGAATTTAATCTCGAGATGGGTTGGGGCGGGGCTAAAAGGATGACTGACATTAAAGTTCCTCCAATCAGATCCCTTAAATCACAATCTAGCTGGAATCTCATTGGAGGAGCTAAAGGGGGTTATTCACTAAAGTCTGAATTGTTGCGTATAGGTGCAAATTCGCCAGATA
>WMED01004992.1:0-10926 GCA_019650415.1 Pipa parva
AGGAGGGGGGATTGTGAGGGAAGCACAGAGTGGGAAGGGGGTTGTGGGGGTATTACTGCCCCTGGTCTCCACTTATATAAGACAGTGCCATCTAAAGGTTCAACCATTACATTTTCTAAATCCATTACTAATTGACATGCTCCAGCAGTGTTGCCTGCTCTTTTACACTCTGTGGCACCTTTTCATGTATTTTTTTAATTTTAGCAGTTTACTAAGACTTTTAAGATCTAAAATCATTAACTATCAATGTCATTAGAATAATCTTAGGCATAAAAATATTAGTTCAGGTGCTACATGGAATTAACAGACATGGTTAGAATTAAAATAATAAAAGAAAACAAATAAGTAAAAAGAAAAAACAAGTCACAAATCTAAGGGTAAGGCTCCCCCTAGTGTTTTGTTGCAGTATAGTTGCATGTGGTAAAAATGACAATTGAACGCTGACAAAGTGCATGAAATTGAGTTAAATGGGTCATTGCTTGTTACCACATTGCATATTTAGTAGCAATCACAACACTGGGTTGTCCCTACAGTGTAAGAGCTAAATTTGTGTTCCAAATGCTGGTCTATGTACTCTACACTGCTCCAATTATGCTGTGAGTGATTTGTTAGCTATGTGCTGCAAGGGTGCTGTGAGTAATAATTTTACTATGCCGCTTTAAGTAATCCTGCAGATCCTTGTCTCCACCAGTGTTCCCAAGTGATTCTGTGTCAGCTGCCAACAGTGGGGAGTTACAACCAGGAAGGGCCTAGCAGACCATTTTAATATATTTAATCACTGTATATTGTTTTTTTTCCCCAACCATGTGGAATTTGTGGCAGATATGCAGTAGGTATTATGCTTAGAATATGATATTTATTGTACGGTATGTGGGGACTGGAAGGGGAAATCTCCTGGGTTTATTCCTTCACTGTATAGTGCAGGTCATACAGCAGTTTGCCATAGTATTAAGGGTAACTGCTGACCCTACAGTATATATTTTTTGAGTACTTGAACAGGCATTATTTGAGTGATAAGAGCCTGGTTAGGGCTGTGACAGCATTATATATACTGTTTTACTCTGTCTCAAACTTGTAAAGTATGAACTCATTTTGCCCACCTCTCATCTCTGCCTCTTGTGTCTAGGGATTACTGTGTGCCAATAATTTTTAAAATTAACTCTGCACTCTGTACTGTGCCACCACTACCTTGCATGCCAAGTGATTCTACTTTCCTATTAAAAAATGTACAGTAGCTGCTTGCTCTGTAATTAGATGTGTTTGCAGAACCTTACAGAGTGGGAACAGACGGGGCAGACATCAGCAGACAGACACAGAGGGGGAAGGTTAACAGTATGGGGGGTCTACTTCATGCTGTGTCAGTCAGAACAATTCTGTTGTTACCCTGGATAAAGGTGGCCAAATATGTAACAGTTAACTTATCATCAATATGGTATATTTTTAAATGAACCACCTAACCTGATCATACTTTGAACCTGTTTTGTGTTTTGATTTCTCTCTTGAGCAAGTCTCATCATATCAAGCACTGCCAAAGCCAGACAATGTTCCTGTGTATCCAGATTGTCAGACAGCTTGATGCGATCATTCAAGAAATCACTGCGACACTAGAAAAAGAAAAAAGACAGTGGACACACCTACAAAGAACTGTAATGCCTGGTTTATTATTCCACAAAATTATGGTAAATCCAGGTCACTAGAAGAGTGGCATTTAACACAAATGGGGGTTATTCACTTGGTTATTCACTAAGGTGCTAATTCGACAGTCGAATTTGCAAACAGCGGATTCCCATAGTAAATGCACCTCTTCTAATGAGGTAAGTTGAATGCGACGGCGCTCCTTGGCTGCTTCTGGTCTTGTCGGCTGTATTCGGCAGCTGCTGGCAAGACCCGAAGCATCTAAGGATCACCGTCGCATTCAACTTACCTCATTAGAGGAGGTGCGTTGCTGGAATGCTGTTGGAGATGAGTGGGGGGTGTGGAGCTGGGGGTTGTCGTGGGGCAGGGGGGAGGTCAAGGGGTGGTTCGCCCAGGGCACCAATAGGGCCAGAACCGCTCTTGCTCCTGGCGCAAACAGGGACTCAACATATATCAACTAAACAATGGTACTTTATTCTATCCCAGTATTGTACACCATTAGACCCCAGAACAAGTCTACAGTTCATGAATACTAAGCAGAGCATTTACCATCTGAATATTGACATTGCACTAAAGGGACATTAAACCCCAGTTATGATCAATTCATTATTAATGTATATGAACACTTAAGTTCAGTTTTAGCTACAGTGAAAGTAAAAACTTACATCTTTTTTTAAAATCTCTCTTTTAAAAAAAAATCAATTTCACACCAGTTAATCCAGCCTGTTTATCCCTGCAGGATACATTGGCTCGCATCTGATTTTAATTTGCATTATCTGATCAATCAGCTGTGGATGCACTGAATATTCTAACCAGTGTAACAGTTATTTCTAATTAAAGATGTTTTGGTAATATTTGTAAACAAATTCAGTTAGAAATATGGATGCTGCTGGAGACAAATGTTGCCAGAATTTATCCACAAGAAGTTAAAGGAGGAGAAGTTTATTGACAAAAACAGGAGTCTGTGAAAAAGCAACAGATGAATGGCATTCTGTCACTGATATAGTGACAGTCTTCCCGCACATTAGTACTATTGGCTGGTTTCCTGACAATTGCTTTGTTTCTATAGAATTAAATGGATTTGCGAGATTTTATTAACAAAGGTTCTAAAAACAATGTTTTGTTAGTGCAAAAATGACAGAATACAAAAATACCCCCAATTCACAACTAGCCTAAAAATCTTAGAAACCCATATAAACATATTGGAGTATCCTCATTTATACAGCAGCATTGATATACATTGGGCCAGTGTCTCAGGTATACTTATACAAGTGATGATTACAACACACCATACAAGTTTACCTTTCCTTGCTCTGTTCCCCACGTACTTCCTGATTTAAAGAATCCTCACCTGGGCAAAAAGATAGTTGATGACTGGATAGCTAAGAAGGGGATCAGGAGGCAACTTCTTTAGACTGCAACGGAAAGATTTTTGTCTATCTGACCCAACCCAATGGGGAAAGAAGAATCTTAATGAAAAAAAAAATGTATGAATGTTAAGTAAACAAGGACAGAACCATGTACTGTAGATAATTACACATGTCAGTGTAACATACAAAGAATAGTTAGAGATTGCTGTATATCAGAACCATTCTTCCACATGTCCTACCCTAAATGTCTACAAAACTACAAGCAATAATGAGAACTAGGTGCATTAGTGATTAAATAGTGATGCTACAGTTTATTTCATGTGTCATTACTTGTTTCAGGCATGGTAGCCCTTTTTCAGTTCCTCTTTAACTGGAATGGCATTTGTTAAACCCATGGAAAGTTGGTATAGAGAAGAAATAAACACACCCATCTAAAAACTATAGCTTTATCTTTGCTAAAGTAGTAACAACAAAATCTTACCTGATTCTATAAACCACAACATGGGAGGTGTTGCCGTCCACATTAAATACATAGTTAGGATTATACCAAATTCTGAGGTTTTGAGACGACAAAGCAAACAGTGAATGATAGACTGGCTGGATTCCTGCGACAACAGACATAAACACACTTAAACTGAAAAACATATCTAGGTATTCTATCTAGGTAACACAAACAAAATCAAATGCAAAGTAAATAGTACAGAATATAGAAATGTCAAGCAGCACTATCTATAATCCCTTCTGCCTTTATTGTAGCCGTTTTCTGCTCATTTATGCAACCCCATTTGGAAAATCATGATCTTTGTAGTGCGGACAGGAAAAGCAACTGTACATAGATATACCTGTCCTTTATTAAAAAAAACAAACAATCAACATCAGTTGCTTTACTGGTTTATATCATCTATAAAAAATCACTTATCAAGATGCTTGGAAAACTGTTCTCACCGCATGATTTAGCAGCTTCAATACACAATTCCTCTGCAGTATACAGTCCTCCGGGGAAGGTCAATATTATTTCAGATAGAGAGGTCGATGACAGAGATGAGTTATACAGAAGTAACTTGAGGGAGCCTGTGGAAGTCGAAGAGCTGCTGCATGAGTGTGACCCCCATAGCAGTGGACTGTCCTCACCAGACATCTTGAGGGGGGTGGGGGGAGAAAATAAGGAAAGGAAATCATTAGGTACATCAGTCAATGACTAAGTTTAAATCCCAATAACCAGCAATCTTCGATTACATGCAATTTCCAGTCAATCACAAATAAAAACTGTGGAAAGAGTAAATACCAAAATCTTACAACATATCTGGTTACACACTTGTTTAAAATTCTAATTAAAAATGATTATTCAGTAAATCTAAGTATTCTATGTAAGTGAATGCTAGGAAGGTGTTTTAAAGAGGCCAGTAGGTGATATACATTTGCAAAGCTTACTGGGTAAAAATTGTGAATCGCAGAAGACCCATTTGCTTTTGGAAAGCTTTTATGTAAACATTGCACAGAGAGGTTTTCCTAAAGCCTTCTAACATTTCACATAGTCTGTCACATTCTATCACATGGGTCCCCAAGCATGTCACCAGCACTCAGACCAGCACCACATGCTGGTCTATAGACAAATATATTGAGTTAAGACCATATTTCATGTTTCATTCATTTAGCCACTTGGGCACTTTATTTAAAACAAAGTACATTCATGAATTAACTTCTTCATTGTTATAAAAAAAAGAACAAAAAAAAACATGGGGTCTCTCTATCACGCACAGAGAACCAACTGGTCCACTAGAGTCATGTGTAATGCTGTGAACATTGGTGGACTCAAAACCTGAGTCAGATTCTCTAAAATGGGTAGTTTAAGTTTATCAATTGTCAATCAGGCTAGAGGTGCCACTTTTTGGCCATTCAGAAGCTTAACAGGAAGCTGAGTAAGAGAGGTGCAACATTTATGGAAAATTGTATGGAAAGGATAAAATGCTTAGGGTTTCAAGAAAAAGAAGATCCACAAATAAAGAAAGTATATACAAAAACTATACTTTATCACAGGCAACAGTGGCCTCCAGAGCACACAGCCAAAACTGTGCAATCAGCAGTGAAATGATGATGGCGTAATAAGTTCATGTAACAGCCCAGTCAACTTTTTGTCTGTTTCCTTACAGCAGGTGGTGATGTCAGGTAAGTGCACGTATATGTGATATCACCAGCGTTTCTAAATGTGCAGGCACTGTGTACACATAGGCCTCAGCCCAAGTGCATTATTAGAGGCATGATTAAAATGCAGCTGTACAGCACTGGCTTATAATGCAGAAGAGGTCATATAATTCTAAATACTGTACATCAGTGGCAAAATAAGTCAGTGTGTGACAGTAACTTCACAGGGTGCGCTTAATGCTGCACACTCACACACAAGTGTCAATCCTAACCCAGGCTAGTGCACTCCAGGTTATGGGCACCACCTTCTTAATAGAAGCCAGCCGGCATACACACAATATGTACGTCAGGAAACCAATGTTTTATTAGAGCAAACTTTAATACCTGAATACAGCACATGAAAATATAACAACATTGTCCTGGCAGTAAAATTCACATTGAGCATCTGGAAATACTGTGCCATTCTAAAAGGATTTTACAGATTTACCCTCAACTGCTTGTCCTTCTTTGGGTTCTTCAGCATGGAACACACCTGCATAGTTTAGTATATTGCAGTATAAACAAGGAATACATCCCTGCAATGCACTCCAGTTAAGAAGTGGCAGGATCGCCACCTACCAAATCCATGCCCAGTTCAGCCACTGGTGTAGAGCACGTATGTCACTAACAGGAAATCTATGAATTCATATTACGTTGGGTGTGAAGGTGACCATGGTGTTATCTTTTGTGTTTGCAAGTATTTATACATTGTTGTATGAATGTTGAGCCAAGAACCCCTGGTGTCTATTTGCCCAACTTGGGCTGCCTCTTGAGGAAGCCTGTTAGATCAGGTGAAATGCGTTTGGCATCTCACAGCACTCTCTATCAGAGGAACATTAGTACCAGCCAGCAATACAGTTTGATCCTGCTTTATAACTGCATTATAGATCCTGCTCTGTACCTGCATTCAGGATTTCTGAACTGTGACATATCCTTGACTGGTACTCTATTACTTACTGTAGACCAGGGATGACTAACCTATGGCACGCGTGCCAAAGAGGGCACACAGAGCCCTCTCTGTTGGCACACGAGCCATCACAAAGCCTGCCTTCAGTACAGGCCGCGGACCTGATCTGACAGTTTTCAGGCTGGATCTGTGGCCTGCACTGAAGGGGCGCTCGCTTGCAGGGGAGTTCCCCTCCCCCATTGCATGTGCACTCCTTCGCTGATGCAAGCGTGATGACATCACTTACCATTGCCGGCACTTTGGGGGATGTGCTGGTGAGTGACTTCTGCTTTTTGGCAGGTTCGCTGCCAACCCTGCTGTAGACTCTATAATATGGGGTTACTTACTTTAGCTATTTACAAGCATATACTTTATACTGCTGCCCTTTACCACATGTCTAATACTTAAAATGTTTATGTTCCTCTGCTATTTGCTGTCCTATTTTCTAGGACTCATTGTTTTTAATTTTTTTTTTTGGCTATTTATATATTCTTTCACTAGCTTTAATAAAATTTTGTGTGCACCATTCAGGTTTTTCTTTTTTCGCTTTTTTGCTTATGATTTATTCTAATTACCTTTACAGTTACACCATTATAAATTGATAAAGATTATTTAAGTGCTCGCATCTACTTTTCAATATAAACTATTTGCCCAACTTGTCCATATTTTTATATGGAGTAAGTTGTATGTGAAGTTGCCGCTGGTTTCACGGAACATTGAGGAAGCTGTAGGCTATGGTTTACTTTCCTTTTTTCAAATAAAATAATGCTGTGGGTGTAGTGGATAGAAAATAAACGTCAGTCTGTAGGTAGAAGGACACTTTTAAGGAAGTGTAAGTTCATGAATTCTGTTATTGTTAAACAATTTAGGGAGAACATAAAAACCATCCTTGGGAAGGTTGAACTCTCCAAAATAAAGATGCATATATTTATCTGGCAGACTGAATAATACAAATCTAGGTAAATCAAGTGTATTCTAGTACTTTAGGTAAATACATGTTACAGTGCTATGAAGGACAAGCTGTTGGGGGATCTAGACCAACAGTAAATATCAGTTTTAAAGTAGAATTGCTGAATTTCTCTTTAATGGTCCAGATACTGTTCAATAAGTTGAGTATTTGGTTATACACAGAAGCCTGTATGTTTGAAGTATTATTATTAGTGAATTCTGCTACACTTCTTTTTACTGAGCAAAAAAAATCATCTATAGGTTCTAATGAAATGGTGACTCCAGTGAGTGCAATATAATGAAAAATGTTAGAATACTTACTTGTCTTACTTGCTTGTCTGAGCCATAACATTTTTGTTAGACAATACCATTAGAAAAATTACAGAAGGATAAAATAATGTATCATCTATCTATGGTTCTCTCTCTTTTGAAAAAGATAATGTATTAAAGAATCAAGAATACAAATTAAATAATGTATTAACATGGGCCAATATTGAACAGTATAGTAACATCAACCAATCAGGTCTTTGCTTTAATTATTCTAGCCCCACTAGATTAGTGAATGCTGTACACTGATTGGCTCCTATGGGTTACTAGATCTCAGCAAAGTTGAGCCCAGTTAATATTGAAGAATTCAGCCATTCTTCTTTAAAAACTGGTGAAAGAAAGTTTTAAGCATTAACATTTTACCTTCAGAATGGTAAACTGCAATGAATTTAACTTTACATATAAAACACATTTGAGGACAATTCTAGACTACTAGTTTATTGGGTAAACCGTATCCTTTTTTTAAATTTTATTAAAACAGGGAAAGTATAATTATGGTTTCAGATCTAATGATGTGTTAAAGAATTACAATCCCTAAAGTAAACTGTGACAAAGCTTAATGCATCTGGCATACATTTATAGACACATATACACACATTTAAAACATTGACCTCCTACTGCATATAAAGGCAGTTATTATTCTTTTCTGTGGACTAAGATAAATACAAAAAATGGCTATTACCTTACAGTAGGATCCTTATGCTTGACTTCTTGTGTACTTGTCTCTGTACCATTCATAAGAAGTGCACACACAAGTTTGTGCCCATGTGCATGTGTGTACTGAGCTCTGTCTATTAATACGTAACAGTATTAAAGCTAGGGTTATAGCTGTACTTCTGTTTGGAGGTATTCTCAGTGTTTTCTGAGCACATACCTCCACCTCTGTGTGTTTCTGCTTAATGAATATATAACATGCATTTAATGAGTAAAAAAAAGTACATTTAGCACACTTCCTGGAATGGAATATGTATAACCACATGTAGCTTCCTGTGTGAAAGTATCACGCTGTCATCTTTAGCATGCAAATATGTTTATGCTATTACTTTGGGTTAAAATGGTCTTCATGAGCACACATGGCAGCATATCATTCAATTAAATGTGACATCAGGGTTTTTCCAAGTATAATCATTGTTGGCTGCATGAATCAGTAACACCAGTCTGTTAAAAGAACGGTCATGCCAAATGCCTCAGATACATTTACATATATTTAATATATATTCAATCTATGCTTCTAAAAATTCTAAATTGCATCTAGAAAGTATGATATTCAGCTGTTTAGCTTTAAAAATTGGTCTTTGGGGCACAATTACCGAATCTGTTTTATATAAACCACCACAGAAAACAATGGGACTGGGCAAGGTCAGTTTAATCACATTGCTGCTAGCAGTAAAGATAAAAACTTCAAAGATAACAATTTTACAAGTGCTGTATTTGATTAACTGCCATGCCAATCCAAACAGGAATTTGTATTTTTTTTTTTTTTTTTTTTGCATTAGTGGTCTTAAATCACAAACAGGGCATAACGACAGGGGTTGCAGCATTAGCATCTGCACCAGGACATAAGGAAAGGAGGGGAAATCACTGTGCACAAATAATTGTATCTTACATCAATGGCCATACAAAAGCTACACTATGATACGGCCAGTGAATACTCAAGGATATCACTGAATAGAGGAAGTGGGATTAAGGAAATATTAATAACTGGGGACACTGCTGTGTGGGAAACAAGGAAAGGGGCATTAACCCCAGTCTTGCCTCAGAGCCACAAAGGCACAATTAATAAAGAAAAACATCTTTATGTCACTGAAGAGCAATGATACCTGTGTAAGTGTAATATCCTAGCAGTTGTGAGCAAGGCACCTGGTATCAACAGCTTACCTTTGAATGTTGGATTTGTAAGAATTTATGAATTATAACCGTGTCCTAGCAGTGGGCCTTTTCCAGGGAATGTATGGGAGTTTCATTGGATCCAGCTGTACCATCTGCAACCTTCTATATATAAGGCAATAAGAGGAGAGCTCTTCCTCTGTATATTTACAAACATAAGCCGGTAGTTTGCACAGATTCACATATCCCCAAGTATCTCAGATTCCACAGGACAGTCAATGATTTTTTGGGTCCAGTCATCCAGTGCAGGGCCCCAGTCCAAAAGTCCAGATCACCCAGTCCTTTCCCCCAGCTCCCGGGCCAATAGCTTTCATTGGGCTCCTAAATCTGGGGGAAGTGCACAGTGTGCTGATGACAGTTAATTATAAATCAGTAGTTGGTGCGCCAGTGACTTCGCAGCTAGCAGGGGACAGCACTGTCCATCCCTGGCATTGCGAGGTATGGATTTGTAGTTCTGCTACTTAAAGATCACCTAGTAATAGTAGATGTTTGTATGTGCAGCATGCCTTAGGGGATTAAGTGATAGCCAGGGTAGACAGAGGCTATTGTTATATGTGCCCAATAATAAATCCCCCCCAAATTTCTTGTGGTTCATTATAGAAGTATTAGTGCAAGATTTACAGCTACTCAGTAATCAGACCCTGACAGTATCATGTGTAAACTCAGTTTTGACTAAAGGGCTGATTTATTAAAGTCCAAATTCCCTTCCCTGTTGGATTCAATTTCTAGCAAGTTACTTTGCTGCCAGTTTAAGTGAATACATTTCTCAAAATCAAGAAAGAGTGTCAAATTAGTGAAATGCAGGAAATTGAGAAGTTGGTATTAGCAACTGAAGTCCTGCATAGTGCAGTGGATGTTTTAGTGCAGTGATGCCCAACCTACAGCCCGCGGCCCAAATTCTGCATATACGTGTGAATTCGCCAGCTAAGGACAGTCACAATAGACTGTTACTGTCACAATCGCGTCTTTATAATGAGAATATTGTCATGACTTTACTATGGAAAATTGCTGCAGCTGTTACTTTAAAATTTGTAGCAGCCGCGATTTTAAAAGTTGCGGCTTTGAAGGCAGCCCATGATACGCATGTCGCAATTTTACATGGCCCTCAGGCCAAAAAAGTTTGGGCATCACTGTTTTAGTGAATATTTGAATAGTAATTAACTGTGCCTACTATACATTCCCCCCAAAACACACATTCCCCCTAAAACACACTAATTAAACAGCCAAAACCTTGGGCTCAAATGGACACAGATGGATTTAGGTCCTGTTATCTCCTCACTACACATGGCAAATATGGCTCCTCAGGGGGCTCACTTCCTGGTTCATAGGGTAAAGTATGATGTTTCACAAGGGAGCTTTAGCAACGTGCTAATCTGTTAAACTAGACTGCCTGCTATGTGAATAGGAATGCCACTAGAGGGAGATATTACTATATGTTTCTATGGAGCAGCAAACAATGAATAGACATGCATAATAAATACATGAATAAAACATTGCCGAAGGCATGACAACCCCACACAGCAGTACGCAAGTAACGCCCCTCATAAAATATTACGTTTTAAATTAAATGCCCCCTACCTGAATTACCAGGTGCGGTAGGAAGAATAAGTGAAGCTGGGGGGGGGGGGGGGG
>WMED01004993.1:0-20034 GCA_019650415.1 Pipa parva
GGGTTTTTTGCCTTCCTCTGGATCAACACTACAGGAAAATAGGCTGAACTGGATGGACTTGTTTCTTTTTTCAGCCTTCTAAACTATGTTATTATGTTAATATAAATATCCAACTTCTCCCTTAGTGATCTACAGATCATTAAGGTACAAACAAGATGACACATTTATTTGTATTCATTTACTTATGTATAATACATTAAGGCACAAAGAAACAAAAGAAATATCTACCATCAACACAAGAGCTTACTATATCAAGCACCTTGCAACTGTTTGCAATAAATTGATTCACCCACATTTATAGACTTGTATGATTGTGTGAATAATGAGGTGTAACCAAACTAAACTAAGACAATTTTATTTAAAAAAAAAATTATTAAAAAAAAGCATTTATTTTGTATGGATATGTTTGACCCAAAGTTCTAAATATTCAGAAAAACAAAATTGAATGCAGAGACTCATATCTCATTATTCAAAATTTTATTTTTAATACCTGTTAGCTATAACCTTGACAAACCACCCACGTTGCTCTAAATTGTGTGTTTTTTTGCTGTTCTATAATATGCTAGGTACGAACTATAATGAGGTTGAGAACACAATGTTCTAATTTGTAATTTACCATGTAATGGATTTATCACCCAACCCAAACCGTGCTTGAAATATTGTAAGTTGAATCGGACGCTGAGGCTGGCTTACGAGTGCCCTTGAAATTCTATCAGCAAAAGTGAAGGTTGAACAAACTTTGCTTTCAATCCCCATATGTTTTTATGTGACATCTAAACCTGACTATATGTTATATTAATGCACTTTCGCTGTTTCTCAGTTCCTCTGTTGATGCTAGTTGTATGTTGGGATCAAGATTTATTAACATGTAGTATGTAAATATATTTGTGCAACATTAGAACTGAGAAGAGTATCTATTTTATTGAATACATTTAGAAATCTTTTTTAGCAATGAATCATATTCCAGTATATCATTACAAGCTTTATGTCTTTTTTTCTTTCACCCTTTAATTTAATTAGCACAACTGCACATGGCTGTGACTATATAACCTGTTTTATGCTGTTTCTTTGCGATGTTTGCAAATGAACATGACAGTTTTATGATTTCCTTGTCTGAAACAACTTTGCAAAATAACATCTTGCTTCAATTCTTTTTAATTAGATAAAACATATATAAAAACATATAACTGGCTGAGAGGTATTTAGATACAAACACTACAAAGAATTAGAAGAGACACAACTTCTACCGTTGACCTTTCTATTTAAGGAATATATAAATAAAAGCTTTAACATTTTGTTAGAGATGAGATGACATTTAATTAAGAAGTGAGCTTATGAGATTAACATGAATAAATACATTTCTCACAAGCCAAATGCATATGATTTGGTGCTGCTATTTACATTTAAACATCAATTAAGATCATTTATGGTTGTAGCCCACCCCCTCAAATAATTTAACATAGGGCAATATAACCGATGCAGAGTGGGACAAGAAGAAAATAAAAAAACAGCAGAAAAGACAATATTTTTTTCCACCATTTTTCTCAGTGTTGTTTCTACATTTGTTTATAATCAAGATGAGAGGATGATGACAACCATAAGAAAATGTTCTACTCTCTGTGTTGACAGTGACGTCAAAAAATGAAAATGCCCTATTTGTCTTTATAAGTATGATATACTGAATATGTGCCTCATATATTCTGAACTAATTTTAGAAAGTTTGATGTTCTCTGTTAAAAATATTTTTCCTTTTTATTTGTTAGATGCAAATGTTATACTGTTTCTCATAGGATGGGAGTGCTCTTCTTGATCCTCACCAGTTCTCTCTGTACACTCTTTCCCTGGGTGATTTTATCCCGTTATTTGGTTTACAGTGTCAACTGTATGTAGATTACACTCAAACTTACTTATCCACCCCTTACTAACATTATTCATCAAAGTCCAAACTGTTGCATAAATGTCCATATTCACGTCCATTCGCGATTTCTCCAACTCCGCTTATTCAACAATCTCTGAGATGTGACAAATTTGTGACCAATTTTGAAGCTTACTCCAATCCCAGACTTACGGAGCTCTTCACATCAATTTGCGTGCCCGTCACAGGTAATTTGGCTATTCAGCATGTGAAGGAGTCAGTCGAAGGGTCAGATTCTGCAGAGTGTAATGTTCCAAATTCAATTGTTTGCCTTCGCCAGATCAGAGTAGTGATGGCAGGGCTCCAGTTTTGCGTAAGGCAACTATTCATTCAAAGACAACAATGGCTACTGTGACTAAATTAGTCTAGTATTAAACATGAACTAGGCACAAGATGACATATAAAAATAAGTATTTTTCACTTATTTACAGTTAGTGGGATATGATGAGACTGACGTCACGGCCGATCACTGGAGGAATTCTCCTCACTCCGCATGACTTCTCATCCTACTATTGTGCGACTGACTACGATGTTCAATGAATGCAATGGCGTCTGTAGCTCTCTGCTACTTCATGAATAAGGAGAAGTTTGTAACTTCCTAATCATATTGATGTGAACAGACGCGGAGACACTATGCAAGGCAAATTTGGACTATCTTAGGAATTAAAACAAAATAAAGAGGCAGGCTCTAATAAAGCAGGCCAACAGCCAGAAAGTCCTTAAACATAGAAACAAGGGAGAATTATGAAACAACACAGGAAAAAATAAAAAGACAGGCATCATTTATAGAGCACTGGAACATGCTGGAACACTGAGAGAAAACCAGTCTGGCGTGAAGGCCAGAAACCACTCCAGGAGCAGTATCTGAACAAGGGAAAGAAACAACTGTAAAAGTAGAAATTCTTAATGTATGGAAAGCCTAATCTGCTAAGTAGCACTTTCCCCTGGGATTGTGTCCTAACTTACAGCCTGGAAATAATAATTTCATACAAAGAAAACAAGCTTTCTCACATATGGTGGGGAGGACATGATGCTTAAGCTCAATATAACAGAGTGTAGAGTAATGCAGTCTTTTCATGCCCAACTCTTGTAGAAAACAGCAATCTGCAACTTGACTGTCCCATCTGCACTGTGTATCTGCACTGTGTATCTGCACTGTGTATCTGCACTGTGTATCTGTACTGTGTATCTGCACTGTGTATCTGCACTGTGTATCTGCACTGTGTATTTGTACTGTGTATCTGCACTGTATATCTGCACTGTGTATCTGCACTGTGTATCTGCACTGTGTATCTGTACTGTGTATCTGCACTGTGTATCTGCACTGTGTATCTGCACTGTGTATCTGTACTGTGTATCTGTACTGTGTGGATAATCAGAAGCTTATCATTAATGCACAAAGGAAGTTTTACCTGAAGTTTCTTGCCAGTAGATATATTGGCTATTGTACAAGTAATGAGTGCAGTTTTGTATGCATGTATAAATTTATTTATAAAGCGCCACAAATTTACACAGCGCTGTACAGTTCAGCAATACAAGTACAATACAGATGTAAGAAAAGTGCATTAAACAATACAAGTAAAATATTAAAAGGATACATCATTTTAAGTGCTAGGTTGTGGTTGACACAAGAGGTTGGAGGTATCTACCCCGTAATGGTCAAGCACTCCCTTTTCTACTCAAAATTGATGGGGCCCTTTTTTCAAGAGAAAGAGTAGCCGGCTTACACAGACATGGTGACCTTCCTAAATGAATGCTTCCCATTCAGATGTTGTACTTGTACTTTTACTCACAAAAGGGTGGCCACAAGATAGAAGAAGTCACTTAAATACGGCAACAGGAACTAGAAAGGGATCTGAATAACACAAAAACATGTGTGTTACTGAGGTACTGTAAAAGTTACTCCCCAACAACTCTTTTCTTTCTCCTTTCTAAAAATAAGAAATTAGCTTGTGTATATTATAAAACCCTAAACCAATCAGCATAGTTGTATGTACTGTATATACTGTATGTATGTATGTATAATTTTATTTATAAAGCGCCACAAATTTACACAGCGCTGTACAATTCAGCGATACAAGTACAATACAGACATGGGAAAAGTGCATTAAACAATACAAGTAAAACATCACAAGGATACTACACTTTAAGTGCCAGGTTGAGATTGACACAAGAGGTTGGAGGTCACTGCCCTGTAGAGCTTACAATCTAAAAATTAAGTTAAATTGTTAGAAGAGGTGGGGGAAGCTTTTGTCACAGCTTCTGAAAAATGTTGTTAAAACCCATCAGTGAAATTTTCAAGTAACAAAACCAACAAGAAAGATTTTGCCTATTTTCTTAGTAATATCCCCCATTTTTATTTTGCTTTTGTTGCTGGTCTCTCTAAAGAAATTGAAATATCAAATATGGCATTATCGATGATAGTTCCAAGGTAGACAATCCAATGTTTTTTCTTTTTTTGGTTATCTATTTTGGTCCATGGAATCAGGATCAGACTGGCCAACCCAGACACAAGGAAAACTCCCAGAAGGAGGTGTAAAAATTGATAGTAAATCATAGGGACTAAAGAGGAGAATTAAGAATACTCTGACACTATGTCCAATGGCTTACTGGCATGCTGAACATGAATCAGGAAGTAGGTCACAGCAGAATTTGACTTTAAAGAAAATGTTAAACTCTTGGAGCAAAGTCCTATTTTGATAGTGTAGAAACCTGCACAAATTATCAACAGCATAAATTATTCTGTGACATTCTCAGGGGGTCTCCTTGTTTCTCAGCATTGTGCACTCTATGACTAGAATCCTTTTATTTCCCCTGTTACAGAATGTGCGAGCTGCTACATTAGGCAGCTAAGCTGGCAAATCCTACTGTTTTCTGTTTCACACCAGCACACTTTGCCATCATTGTCCATTTTATCCCTACTCATTCTATTTTCCTAGACCTCTGAGATCTGAAGCATCATCTCAAACAACAAAGCTATTATATAAATCCAAGTCATTCACTTTACTGCAGATCACAATGATTATTTGGTAGCATGGAATATATATAATTATTTTACAATATATCAGATTAAAAATTGTTTGCCATTTTTACAAAAAAATAGACAACAGAATTAAGTTTTTTTTTCATAGAATGCCACTGCAAAACTAAGGCCATATTAGATGTTTAAAACCAGGTTTCACATATTTAGAATAAAAAGTAAATATGATCCTATTGTAGGGTCTTAACTTTTACAAACATATTAATACTATTATTTGCAGATCATAGATTTTTCAAGAGAGGTATTAAGACTTTCACTGCACTGTTTGAGGAGAGGTCACTGGTACAAGGCAAATATGGAAAGTGGGTTGTGCACTGGCTATGTCATTGGAAATATGTTTCACTGGAAAAATTTGTGGAGAACTGATCACAACTCTATATCAATGGCCAGTTCATAGCGAGGCTTTAAAATAACAAATTACTCTGAAAATTCAAGGACTTCTCAATTCAGCTTTCCCGAGTATGGGTACCTCTTAGGTTTCAGCTTAATGTTTATCAACTTTTAACAAAGTCAATCACTCCTTACTAGATCAAACTCTGTCACCACTTGTTATCCAAGAGAATGCACTATATTTCATATTTTTCCTACCCTTTACATTAAACTCTTTGTGCCTCTCACAATGGTTCTGCTTCCTTACCTAAATATCTCTCTGCTGGTGCACCAGAAGGTTGTGTACTTGGACCTTTGTTCAAATCATTTGGATTTTTTGGATCGTTTACATGCGATGATACTCAAATATACATCTCTGCTCCTGATTTCTATTCCTTCCTGACTGACACTTCTGACTGTCTTCTCTCTACTTTTATCTTCTTCTAAAAAATCAATACTTTTAGACAAGACTTAAAATCTCTCCAGTCTCTCATGCTCTCATTTACTCCACACTTTTAAGCGTGGTGAATTTGATGAATCCTGCTATTTTCAACTAAAAATATTGCCCATATAAAACCCCTTCTTATACAGGAGACAGACAATACTTTTCCATGCACTTATCATATTCCATTTAGATTGCTGCAATATTCCCATACACTGATAGACTTATGCACCCCTTCTTAGTTATCTCATGCCACTGCTTTCTGCCAGTGCCTGTACTAGCTTACCTGTTGCCTAGTGTACACAGTTCAAGATCTTTGTCCTGATGTACTAGACAATTAACAGTGAAGTTCCTTTCTACATCATTGTTCTTATCACCAAATATTGTGCCAGTCCCATTCACTGTTTGGGATATGAATGGGGTCAGATTTTTGAAGAATTCTACTTTTACAACTTTCCTCTAAAACTCTCTTCCTAATTCACCTTTTCAAGAAAACCTATAACTTTATCCATTAAGATCACTCTTTAGTCAAAACGTATTAACTAAGCGTTGCATGCAATTATGACCAATCTCTCAGAATACAGTGAATTTAGATACCTATTATCATTATCATACCTTATGTCTCCACCCTTTGATTTTGATAAACCAAAATTTTGCAAAGTTAAGAACCAGGTCAGACTTAACAGATTCTTCAAGAATATCTACACAGTCAATGGTCAAACCCTTTCAAGTAGTTACGATGGCTGTGCTGTTTTATGTTCTGTTTTTCCTAATAAATTAATTCATTTGTTTTGGGTGTAGTAAACTGCCTTGTGAGAGATAATGCCAACAATTCTGTAGACTTCTGTAGGATAGAGTGGTCATGTTAGTCGACAGATGCAAAAAAAATGAGCATTGTGAAATTCGGTAATACCTTTTTTACTGGACTAACAGTCATTTTAGTTAGACGAGCTCCGAGAGGTCTGTCTTCCCTTCATCAGGTCATCAGGTTACAATCAGTAACCTGTATAATTATGGCTTGTAACCTAATGAAGGGAAGACAGACCTCTCGAAAGCTCATCTAACTAAACTCACTGTTAGTCCTATAAAAAGGGTATTACCGAATATCGCAATACTCATCTTTTTGTATATATATATACCCAAACTGTTTCTGTATTTTAATGCTTAATATATATTTTCCACACTTTATTTCATTAATATCAACATAAATAATGGAAATATACAGGTTTACTTAATGTGACATATTTTCTCAGCATTTAAAAACTTAAATAGTGGGTTTTGTTTTCTTTACAAGTTAAAATAAAACTGCTGGATTTTCCATTTGAATAACATGGCCCTCAGAGGGAAAATAAGCTTTTAAGATTGAACCTCTGGGTCTCCTATTATGCACAAATGTTTTAGATTGAGTTGTAAGAGTCTTGGGGGTAAAGAGTGATTTGTTCAATCAGTGTGATGCCTGCTTGGCTAAAGAAAGTTGAATGTACAAAGGAGAAGCACATTAGGATCAAAGGGGAAATGTTGGCATCAATTATATGGTGAAGACAGGCTCTATTGTAACTTTGCATTCTAAGTACTCTTCTCATGAGCTTGTTTGTACTGACCTCTGCTCCATCAAAACAGCTACCAAAATAAGTCTTTTGGGACTTGTTTTGGAAAATGCATACGGTGTAGCGACTGCAATGTTTCAACCAACTGCTTGATGCAATAAAATGTTAGACTGGTCTACAGAAGTTCACTGATTCTATGACAACAGTTTCAACATTGGCAAAATAAAAAGCTTTTCCCATGTGTTATGGATTTATATAAACCTATGTTGGAGTAGAGAAATATCTTTGCTTCCCTGTCCTTTAAAAGATAAAGTTTTGACCCACTATAACAGAACTAGCTAGAGACAGTTATCTAGAAACAGTCAAAAAATTATCTTTGCAAGTCTACACAGTGGTCCAAAACTAAAAACTTGGACAAAGTTGTGGGCCAACCTTAATATTTATTGAGTAAATGCCTACAATTGAGGAGGTTTTTCCTCTTCATCAGATATAATCATGAACATTTTCAAATAGGTCTGCCTTTTACATTTGTGAACAGATATTCTGCTTCAAAATTTTCTTGAAAGCTTCTGCTTTCCACCTTTTGTTTGGACAATTTTTGGAGGGGTGGCCCACTGTGACTGGTAGCATGAGGATGCTAACTAATGTCAACAGAGGAGAGCGCGAGGGCAGAGCATTCTGGGATTTGTAGTATTAGTGGTGCATGCACTGTCTACCAGCAGGCCAGCACTAGTAGACATTTGATATTTTCTTGTGGGACAAATATAATTACACTGCTGCAGCCCGGAGGCAAAAGTTTCACCTTGGTATAGCATATATAATATTGGACCTATTTAAGATTTTGTTTTTAACTAAGACAAATTATTCCATCCACCCAAATATCTTTCTGCCTTTAGATATCATTGGATGTGGGTTAAAGGGACATTAAAGTCTGTAGGAATAGTGCTTTATGTATTTTGGCCACCTAGTTTAAAGTATAATAAGTGTTAAAATGGCAGGTTTAGGCTTACTGATGCTGCAGAATAATCAGAGTGACTGAAGAAAAAGCAAGCACACCTTTGTGCAGACTGATAATCGTGTGCAGCATTTAGATTATTAAGCAGCTTTTGACACTTAACATTTTATTGGTGACCAATAAAAGGAAAACTCGTTATTTACAGGCTTTAGTGCCCTTTAAGCTTTTCCCAGAAATCACACTTTCCCAGTTAAGATTTTGTCTTCATTTAAAGCCTTTTGTTTCATTCTCAGTTTCTCTAATTGCTTTCTATTATCTAATTAAAATGATTACATTTTTCAGACTATGATAATGGTGTAGAAATATACAAAAAATGTCTGAATGACCGCTGAACTTATTGAGGATTTTGGCAGCAATAATATTTAAATTACAGACTAAGCACTCTAAGTACTTTTATATTTTATTATGCTGGAATGGGGAAAAAAAATATTTGAAGAGGTCGTGCATCCCTCCCTGGTGATAATATCACATAATGGTGACATCTAAGTGCCACTTTGTCTTGGATATATCTTTATAACATCAAATAGATTCAATGTTAAAAATATCTGTCTACTTAAATAGATTATTCTAGAAGACTTCAGATAAATTCTTCCTACTGAAAAAACAGGAATGTGATAGGAGTTTCCCATTAGAGTTTTGGACAAAAATCTGTTATTTTAGAAGAGCTTCACTTGTTTCCATTGATCCAATCAGTCGGCTGATCAGAACTGACATGTTAAAACTGGTTCCTTATAACAAAAAGGGAATGGTACTGCCCCAGAGATGCAAAATGAGTTATTTAAATCTTGATTTGAAAAGCAGAATAAAAGTTGTTATTTTGGCTAAAGGAACAGATCAGTAACCTCCAATGTGAAAAATGTAATTCTGTTTGAATAAATACCAGAGTTTTTCTAAGGCGAGTGTATATCTTGGACTTATTCATGAAAGTATGAACAGTCACATAAAGCTCATAATTCTTATCCATTCACCATTTCTTCATGTATTGATTAAATTCTTCAATAATGGTCATCAGAGATTCTTCTTAACAACAGGAACTGTTTATTTACATTTATACACATGGACATCTTCATAAACATATACATTCAGTATATAGTTTTTGATGTGCGATATGATGCACGATATGATCTAGGAACAGCTTTCACTCCTTAGTGCGGGCATTCCAACCTCTGGACATAAACATAGGTTAAAACTTGCTGTTCTGAGGTCCAACAATGTCTGGGTCTTTTTCACCCCAGGGTGTCCAGGCACCACCAGTCTTACAGGATATCCCCTATGGACCTTTTACTCTTTTTGAGACACTTTTCTGAAATCCTAGGAGAGATCACTACTCATTTCTGGTAGAGTGGGAGCTTCCTTTATCTTTTACAGGGATCCTTCACACCCCTGGAGAAGGCCCTGCGACTATGGACCAGCCTGGAGCAGGGCCTGGAACTAAAGACCCTTCCTACTTCCTGAACACTTATATTTATAGATTTGTGAATCTTCCTCCCAGCTATATAAACAGGAATCACATTAATTCTATGTTAATACAAAACTCCACTAGGTGGCACTAGTGCCACATTCCTAACAATCACATATTAGGCCATACTTATGGCTAAACACTCTAGATATATAATATTGGTAGGAAATGAACTGTAACCATTTCCATTTCCTACACTTGTAATATTCTTACACTGAAGGAAACCATCTAAACTCCTTTTGAGTTCTTTAACTGGTTTGTAAAGTAGTTTAATTATGTTCTCATCATGTGTATCTAATTATCTATGACCCTTTTTATGCATCCCATGATCCTATTTGCCTTGGCAGCTGCTGCTTGACACTAGCTGCTACAGTTAACGTTATTATATTTATTATGTTGATGAGTTCTAATGTATTGTTCCTTTCAAATCACTAGATCAATTTGCTCGAGTGTCAGAAACTGTCACTTATTTTGGTGGCATATCAGACTTTTCAAGATAATGTTTTTATTTATTTTACTTTAAATTTAATGGGTCATTGTGTATTACTTGGCTTTGTAAATTGGAGGGGAGATTTACCAATATAATGTAAAAAAATGAATGCAATGTTTTTTTCATAACATATTCTTGGGAATTCATCTACAGGGGCAAACTTTCCAGAGGTCTAGTAACCATAGAAACCAGTCATCTGTTAATATTCACTGGCATACAGAAACTAGCATTCTGAAAGGCAAACTCTGATTGGTTGCTTTGGATTACTCGTCATCTGGAAAGATGGCCCCTGTTCATGAATTCCTCTGATTTCCATTGATGCCAATAGATCACTTTGCATCAATTTTTGCAGAAGTTGTATCTATTATTTTAGTAACACCTGTCCAAACCCAGTTGTGTCACTTACACATATTTAAAAAAAAAAATTAGCAATTCACATTTACATACATCTAAAATACTAAAATCTGATTTGTGTAAAAAATTTGTAGCTATTTCTGTTTCTAATTTTTTATTTTCAATAAAAGTCTTTCATGATTAGGTGGACTTTAATGCTCCATAGCGGATATGTTTTAGTGCCCTTTCTTTGCCATAACGATAACAGCACTGGATGCATGTCCCCTTTGGATTCAGCATTGATTTGTAAGAATTTGTACAAATCAATTACAAACTAGCAGGAAACTTGATTTTCAGTGAGGTTAGATGAATGCAGGATGTTCAGCAGATTGGTTCATAAGTCGAATCACAGGAGGTTTGCTCACATATGTGCATTGGGTCAGTTGTCAAAAGGTAAGAACTATCAGAAAGCAAGCATCATACCCAAGCATTTTCAATACACTATCTATATACAGTATATATATTTTATAATAATATATTATTTACTATCATAGCCCTAGCATAAAAATAAAATCTATCTTCTTAACCAGTCTCGTCACATTTTATTTAATGCAAACCAAATGACAAACCTCTAGATGGAAAGAGAGAGAACTGTCTTATTTAATCAATTCATCTTGTTTATCTTTTTTCATCAGAAAGTAACATATACTGAGTTTATTTATAACATTATTTTCAAATGTCCAATACGAATAATAGATCATTTTTTGGGGGGAGGGGCCTTTTGTCAGTCATTAGCTAATTGTCTATGGTTTTCATTTACTGCAAATTTCAAGGGTCATTTCATAAAGGAAAAAAATTACAATCACACTTTTCTTACATTAAAGACACAGTTCACGTTTGGGTTTCTGGATTCTATGATAAATCTTAATTATTTTCCAATGGGGATTCCCACTTCTGTTTGACTGATAGATAATCTTGTGTTTGTATTGGACACAGTATTTACCATTGCATCCTCTTTACATAGGAGTGCTTCTTATGCCATTTATAGACTACTGCTTTTTATATACTTCTGCAGGGATGTCCAATTTAATTTTCAGGGTAGTTTACACTGCTAAGGGGCGAAATTTATTAGAGTTGGAAAGACCGTTCTCTTTTTTTTCCAAGTTTATCGTGCAAGATCTCGCGATGCTCCCGCGAAATTACTGCACAAATTTTTCTGATCTCAATTAATCTCATGGGAACAATGCGAGATCTCACGCTGTAAACTCGGAAAGACTGAATAAATTTTGACCCTAGTTGGGTAGCTGTTATTTATTTTGAGTTCCTGATTTATATTGGTCTGTGTTGTCACTCTCTACTAGTTGAAGTCAAATTTGGATCTCTGGGGCACTTTGTTAATATGAATTATCTGAAGTTCCATGGGAAACTAAAGGATGAGGGAACAGTATATTGCTACAGCAATGGATTGTATTGTTGCAAATTGTTGCATAGTACTTCTGAGCATAGTCAGAAGAAAAGTGATGTCATCGTCAAAATGATCTGTTCAAAGAAGACAATATCACTATAATATATCTTTCCATATTAATTTGTAAATACAGTCAATATGCACATATTATTACAAGAAAGGACATTGTCATATTTTGGTTCACTGGTATTGTCTCTAGAGAACAGTTGCATAAATTACAACTATTGTTTTTTTACATTCTTTGACATGGCAAACAATTACTAGGTCATGCTGGCACCGAATAATAACAGGAATCCTGCCATAAGTCACCCAGTTTCCAATTGCCAAAGTCAAATCTAGGTATTCACACCAGTAAGCCTAGGGTAAAGTGCCACTTTGACAAATGATAAATACAAGGTGCCATCAGATTTGCAGGAACGTAGTGAGTAAATACATGATTGTTGCAATTTTGTCAAACTGTGAATGAATGAACTGAATGCTTGGGATAACAGTTCTTCTAGTAGATATGACTTGTTTTGGAAATGCTTACATGCATTCGGTTTACCTAAAGAGAATCTCTAATACACCTACTGTGGGACACATATGCTGTTGCTTCTCATGCCCTCAGTTATTGTCCTTGTTTTACCATTATGGGTGACTAATTGAACTGGTCAAGCATCAGAATTAATCAGGGCTCTGAATACATCTACCTCCTTAGTGGAGCCCTGGACTACTAAAACTACCTAGATGGCTTAATCTTAAAAGATATCTGGCTCAAACTTGCTAAAAGAGGCCCCTCTCTGGAGATCTCAATTGGTATATCCCTGAAATAACATCTAGAAGATTTGGCAATGTGCACTTTCCTTGTACATCCTGGCCTCTAGGCCCAGTAGCCCCTGATTTATACCTTATAAAAGTAACAGGAATAGCTAACCAACATCAGTTTACCATATAATATGCCATAAATCTCAAAGACTCCTTTTTTTTTTTTAAAAAAAAAAAAGAAACTCAAGAACAGGGAAAGAACAATTGAAACTGTAGTGACTACAACTGTGACCCCAAAGGACTTGGAGCACTTTTCCTCACCAATGCTCCAACAAACTCTCTGGCCTAGAATGGCACATCCACCATCTCACAACAAGCAGGTTCACTGAATTTCGATCCACATGAAAAAAAAAAGGAAAAATAATACAGAACTAGTGAAAATACATATAAATCACATTCCAAAAATATAGACAAATTAAACTAACTCTTACTAACATATTTCTCCAATTTCTAAGGATTATCTCTGGCTGAATATTTCTGAAATAACTTTTGCCCATACAGTATAAACAGACTGTATATACTCACCGTATAGTTCATGGAAAATTGCATAATTCATTTATGACTCCCCAGTTTACCTGTTGCCATGGTTTTTATGTAGCATTATTAACAGTCCCTTTTATGATGTTGCCTTAATTACTGTAACAAGACTTGGTGAAGTTGTTTTTTAATGCAAACAAGAGCCCAAGATGAAGTCTATGATAGATTTAAAGAATAAGTTTAGTATGACTTGAATCTGTCATTTTAGATAAATAACATCATTTGTCTGGTTACTAGTTAATTAGAATGAAATTCATTGCAGCATGATATTGCAAGATGTGACATCATTTACAATGGCACATAACGTATTCTCAGAGAAGAGTTACTGGAACAGGTGATTGAAAACCATGATCCCAAATTCCATTTCACCGCATTGGAGTGTTGATATTGAGTTTAAGGAAATGTTATTAAAAATAGTCGATCCATCAGAATGACTCATGGACTCAATGAGCCATCTACTTTCATGAGGTTATTAGGAAAATGTAGTCTATAACATCTATTAAGGACTAGACTTAACAATTCCTTTATCTGTCATCAGTCAATGGCAATGAAAAAAAGCACCTCACAAAAAAATATAAGCACAATTAGATGGTTCCTAATAGCAAGAGCAATAAACTAGACAAAAGTTCCCAAGCCTGCATTAATCATGCACAGCTGTGTTAACTTATTCAACAGGGAAAGTAATCAGGTCTTCACATATCAATGGGGGTAATTCAGCAAAGTCCGAAGTCACCTTTCGATCATTCGAGTTTCCTCGCCGAGATTTGCTACGCTTCACGACCATTCGATTCACCTCGCCAAAATTGTTGCGAGATCGTTTCTGTCCTACAGGCAAACATCAGCGAACGCTTTAAAGCTATTTCAGTCTCGGCAAAGCGACTCAAGTGGTCGCGAGGTGAGGCGATTCT
Source organism: Pipa parva (assembly GCA_019650415.1). NCBI lineage: Eukaryota > Metazoa > Chordata > Amphibia > Anura > Pipidae > Pipa > Pipa parva. Next base: position 14,325 of record WMED01004993.1, read on the forward strand.
CGAGAATTCAACTCCAGTAGTTTTAAGGCATTCACCGATGTCAGCCTGTTTGACATAAGCGAGCTCGCAACAATTTTGGCGAGGTGAATCGAATGGTCGTGAAGTGTAGAGAATCTCAGTGAGGAAACTCGAATGATCACAAGGTGACTTCGGACTTTGCTGAATTACCCCCATAATCTGTTGGTGGTACTCAGGGAGTTGAGAAACTCTGACCTAAACAAAATAGGAAGCTGGTGTTGAATGGGGGGTTGGTTATTAGACCTAGACCAAGATTTAAACCTATAAAAGTGACTAAGTCCAGCAGTTCATTAGATTAAGGGGGATATTCCTTTATTGTCTTGTGGCCACATTAAGTAGAATATTATAACAATAACAGGTTTAGGTAGAAGCTCTCAACAAAACCAAGGATGCTAAAGAATAAGGCAATCCGTCACACTATGCTCTGATAGATATTGGCAAGGGAAGGGACCCCTGACCTCTTGTCTCAGTTTGTTTATGTTTGTTTATATTGTTTGTTTTTCTCGATATACTGAAAACGATGGTGCTTCATCAATAACAACAGTACAGAACCTCTTCTATGGATTCAGTCCAAAATTTATTCTTTGTCAAAATATGTGTTAGTTTTTCCATCACTCACTTTTAAACCATTTTTTTTTTTCACATTTAAACACATTATATTATCAATGTAATATTTTTAATGGATATATTACATATGAATATAAAATAATAATATCTCCCTTATGCTATTTTACTCTAATTTGGATAGACTTTATTTGTACCTTCTATTAAACACACAGGGGATTTGGTCGAGCAATACTGGGGATAAAGTATGGCTGACTTTAAAAGCAGAATCTATTAGCAATATCGTACGCGCAATACGCAAAGGAGGCAGAGATTGGTCCAAGTTTGAACTCTCTTTAAGCTACATGTGTGGAAGGATCATCATTCAGCTGGCTTCTCATATACTTATTTAAATGTCTGTTGGTACCAATTTGACCAGCACATTCGGTAGTGGGTAAGAATTAAATAGTTGCTTTTTTTTTTAATAAACTGGGATTTTTTTCCCATCAATAACTAAATTGCTCTTTCTCTGCGCCTTAAAGAAGAACTCAATTTTGGCTTGATCCCTTAAGTCGATAAATCTGACAGATATAAGAACATCAAAACTCTTAAAGCGATGAAATCTGACTCATCATTAAGAAGTTATGAACTCCAGCATTGTGTGGTTCCCTAACAGTACAAGGCTTCTGTTTTGCTGTTTTAGACATTCCACCTCCTTCTGTTTTTATCTTTAAGTACTCCTAGATCCTGCTCTATGAATCATTTTAGATACAAGGTCAGAAAAGTAGAGCAGTACAAGGGGCCTCTTTTTAAATCCTGTAATTTGACATCCGGTATGTAACAGACCATCAAGCTAGTAACTGCTTGTGAGTTTAATTGTTACAGGTATTTAACCTATCATCAGTTACACCTGCTGCTCTTGTGGGCTAAGCTTTGGGGAATTCAGCCAAGTGTACTATGTGTAAGGAGATTGTATGATTAAAAATACATTAATGTTTTTCAATTGATTCATGTTTTTATTACCAAAAATATTGTTTTCACTTGATGAAAAATTTTGCAAAGCTAGGAAATGTTTGCACTGCATGTTAACAAGTTATAGCCACAATTAGTTATAATCTGACATTGAATTTATTGATTTAAAGTGAAATACAATTTCTTAAAATACATAGACACAGCTACAGGGGAAGCAGAAAGGTCTTGACCTCTGCTAAGTCCCGGGGCAGGGGAGTAGAAAGGTCTTGACCTCTGCTAAGTCCCGGGGCAGGGGAGTAGAAAGGTCTTGACCTATGCTAAGTCCCAGGACAGGGGAGTAAAAAGGTCTTGACATCTGCTGAGCCCTGAGACCTGAGTAAGCCTTCATTGGAGTCATGACTGTTACTTTGTTCAGTATCAGAACTTAATTTTTTAAAGGTAACATCTAGTTACACCACATAAATCTTATGCAGACATTACTCTTTCAGTAACTGTAAAAAAGAAATTTCCCACCTCAAGTGCAAAACCGTAAAAGCAAAATGAAACATTTTCAATGCAACTTTTTATATTTAATTAGATGGTCAGGAAACAAGCAGACACACTTGTGTATTTACTGAACCATATGCATTAATGTTGTACAATAGAAACCAGACTTAAATTGTCCCTTTATGGCCGATATAACTGCACACATACTGTACATATAAAACTTTATCCTTGCTTCCTGCAATTAGCAATCCCCCCCACCTAGCTTAGCGATAAGTGAGGGGTGATGTTGAGGGGAGGTGTGCGGGTCCTCGTGACCCCTACTAGATCAGGTTTGTGTAGTTTATACTAATTGTTTCCATAGAGCTAATATTATTCAGTACTACCACTATGGCAATTGTTTACTGTGGTCTATTAATCTATAGCGCTTAATGCTCACTGTTATAGTGGACCTAGAATAATTCCAGCCTCTGATTGTTTACTAGACGTCAGTAAATGATTGCCCCATTGAAGAATTTCCCTAATAATTTTTATTGGTTCCAACTGAAAATCCAGAAAATCTTGATAACACTTCTTTAACATATAAATCACTACAAATAATTTAAAATACAAATATTAGTTCATGAAAAAAAAAGACAATAAAAATTGTATGTTTTTATGAAATTCAAAAAAATCCATACTACTTCCCCGTCCTTATTTTGATAGGACAGGCCACAAAAACAAGGGCTATTGCTTACCCCCCAAAAAATGGGGAAAGTGGTTTTCTCCAAATTAGCATATCAAAACGTTATCTGTGCTTTGAAGTCATGGAAGTTTGGAAGCATCCATTTCCACTCGCTATACATTATTGCCCAAATTGAATCATGCAATGCTCATGTTTCTGAAAAAAGAATATTTCTGATATATTTGCCATGTAATAATGTCTTGCCAGACCCATATTGGCCTTTTAACTCAATAGGGCACTCCACTGTATCACGCATGCAGTGCCAGTAGAGTGCCTCAGTGTCCCACCCCATGCAATCGTCTTTCAATAATATTGTAAAAATGTTACTTCTCCTTTACCATCCATTAACTGTTTTTGCTTTCATTAACCCATTCCGTTATGCTGGACATCAGTTTAATATTTATTAATAATAATAATAATAATAATAATTAATAAACTGTATAATCAATACCAACACAGAAAACAGTGTATATTGGTACAATATAATCTAATAAACCTAGTAGTTCTGTTGCCACAGCAGTACCTATTTATCATAAGGATAGTGTATGTATGTATGTATGTATGTATTGTATGTATAATTTTATTTATAAAGTGTCACATATTTAATCAGCGCTGTACAATTCAGCAATACAAATACAATACAGACATGGGAAAAGTGCATTAAACAGTACAAGTGCTAGGTTGTGGTTGAGAAAAGAGGTTGGAGGTCCCTGCCCTGTAGAGCTTACAATCTAGTGAGTTTGATCTTATTTATTTCTGACAGCAATGGTGTATGGTGGTCTGCTGCTTCTGTCAGTACAATGTGTGTGATGCAGTGTATGCTAAGAAGCTGCCTGACATGCTCCCTGGTTATTTTACATATTATTTGCTTGAATAAATCTCTTTAAGACTACAAGCTTTGCATTTAACCTGTCAACTCTTTGTACAAATGAATAACTGATCCTCTAAGGCAGTTAACAGGTGGGGTATTCTTGCTAATGATCGCACCAGTGCGTTGAGCATCTACATTTATCCCAGTTTCAAAGTCACATTAAACCCTTCAGTGATCTGACCTCATCAGTATTAGGAGAGTACTGAAATAAAATTGCATATAATAGATTACTGGTGATAATAATGTTAACCACTTCATGTAAAGATTTGAAGCTCTATAGTTAACTCTTAACTGGTGGGATATAACTACCATGATTCCCAAAGGGATGCAACCCCCTAATTTAGCATACATTTAATGTAAAGACCTAGTTTAATCTACAAGGGAGGTCTCCCTCTTACAAAATAGAAAAGTGTCTATTAACCCCTTTATAATAAACCCAGTTCACCCACTCCTTTTACTCACAAATTATGTTAACACAGCTGTAACTCAGTGATAAAGATTATATATTACTACCTTTTTGATGAAACATAGATGCAGCGACATATCAGATGTGGAGACCCATCCACAGGAATCCATATAACTCATCCATATCTGTCTGTTAAATAATCCCTTACTAGGATACACTGCATGAGACAGATATACTCAAGTATTTGCCTTTCTAATATTCCTCGGTGTGGTAAAAAGAGACCCATCAGTAAGTAAATCCCTAACACTCAACTACTTGGTGAGCTAACAGCAAATATCTTCCTCAAACTACTTGCAGGACTCCTTCTCTCAAGGGTGGGGAGAACAGATTTTATATAGACTGAACTAATTTGATCAGACAAGAGCTCTCCAAATCCAGTCTTCTGGAGGGGGGGGGGGAGGGGTCAGACAAAATCTCTCTATGCCAGGATTTCAAGGGAAGGTGAGACACAAGCTTTCCAAACTCAGTCTTACCTAGGAAGGGAAGACACAGGCACCCCTCCCACTTACATCAAATAACTACCCATCTACATCAGGCTGAAGCACAATACTGAATCCCAAAAAGTACAAATGGGTGAGCCCATTTAAATTTAGCAGGGTAAATGTAATGTTAATCCTTCACTCACTCCCTAGAAATAAAAGTAAACTCCTGACTCTACCTTAAAAAAAAATACATTTTTTTAGATAACCATTGTATAAATGTTACACTATTAGGTGCAGAGAAAATTAGTTTTTCAACTAGCAAAATGAAGATGACGACCTATGCTGCAGTGAGAAGTCAAACTCTCCAAACTGAAATATAAAAACTGGCAGAAATAAATACCCTTTTATTATTGATGACTAAATCATTTAAATGGTGTATAGAGCAATCCTTCACTTGTGGGATTTCTTCTAGAGAATTTTTATAGCTTACAAACCGAAATGATCCCTGGAGCAGAACTGAATATATTCAAAGCAAGATCCAAATTGCTCTTCCACACTGAAATCTGACTCTTTGTACTCAAGTTCATAGATAACCGGGACACATTTTGTCTGCTGGGACAAGGGTAACCTATCTTGGAAATTGACTGTTTGCAGTATTTGAACATCAGAAATACATCAAAGCAAACATCTGCTGCAATTAATTTTGAAGGTTTTTTTTTCTGGTTGTTGTTTTTTTTTTTTGTTGCCAGAGATTATACGCAAGCAGCTCATGCTGTAACCAAGGTCAAAGAATGAAATCACAATTATGCACACGTGTGTGTACAGAAAATAGAATTTTCATGAGAAGTATTCAGTATTTATTAGTTTGGGGATTAAGTAAAAAAAAAATTGACCATAAAATAGAGTCAGCTCTTTTGTATCAAGCAGTTTGGGTGGTGATCATATATAATAATTCCAATCCACTCTTGGAAATCCAAAATCTACCAAGTTATTCTATGTAAATAATATGTCATCATCACACAAGAAGAAAGATAAGTGACAGAAAAATAATAGTATTGTAAGAATTCAATTTCAGGAAAGATACAAGAAGTGTGTATACTGTAGGGTAGATGTGCAAAATTAACACCCGTGAAATCTGATTGCTTAGACCTAGTGATAGATAGAAAGATAGATAGATAGATAGATAGATAGATAGATAGATAGATAGATAG
>WMED01004994.1:0-14346 GCA_019650415.1 Pipa parva
TTAGAACTGTTTTTCCTGAAATTCAACTATATGTAAATTTTTATTGACTATGCAACATGATTGGAGGAATCTCATAATTTCATAGCCGTGAAAGGAGATGCAGTTCTTACTATGAGCGATTGCATTGCATCAAAATTCAGTATGATTCAAGTGCTTCCAACAGTCACAGTCAATTTGTATAGTGTGAATGAACCTCTGAAAGTACCATGGGGATTTACTGAATCATGCATGTTACTAGTCTTGACTATTGATTATTGATCAATCACATATGTATCATGGGAAATATGCCAATGTGCATGCAGGGCACCAACACCATAGGAAGTAAAGATTTAAGCAGCCTCTCTGTTGTGTAATTCTATAGGCTGAGAAGGTTATTCACTAACGTCTGAATTGTTGCGTATACGTGCGAATTCTTCAGATAAAGACAGTTGCAATAGGCTGCTACTGTCGCAGTCGCGTCTGTATAATGAAAATATTGTCGCAACTTTATTATGGAAAATATTGTTGCGACTTTACTATGGGGAAATTGTAGCAGATTTATTGTGGGAATCTGCTGTTTGCGAATTCAACAGTTGAATTCGAACCGTAGTGAATAACCCCCTTGAATGTTTGTCTGTAACAGGTGGACTGGGTTGTAATTTACGAGATGTGTCAAATATTTTGAAATTAGCAATGTAACAAGTTTTCAATGACGTTAAATACTGCAATTTTGAAACCTTATTGTCTTCAAGAGATTTTGATTACTGAAGCAGATTACACATGATCATTAAGGTCATAAAGCCAAACTTAAATATATAAACTAGGACACGGTTCTGCTCTTAGCAAAATTTCCTGTAAAGGATTTGGTATTTGGCCAAAATCCAAAAATTTGCATCTCTGCTTGAAACTGCACTTAATGGATTATAAACAAAAAGGCTAATGGTTCTTGTACGCCAACATCATATTTTTTTTTTTTTTTTTTTTTTTTAAACTATTTAGTGTTGATCTCATTTTTTCATTTTATAAATATTCTCTTTTTAATGACAAACAACTGATCTTTTCTCAACACCGCCTGATCTCTTTCACCAATAAAGATAGTTTGGAATTGGCGTAACAATTCTGGTTCTTTAGTAAAAGTTTGTGAATTGGGTGCTTACCCTTCTTTCTAATGCACAATTTTTCTTTATTAACTGGGGATGTTGACTAAACTATAATCCCTTGCGCCTCGGGTGGTCTGTTATTAGATGTAATCTCTAATGCATGTTTTGAGAGATGGTTAAAATATTTCAGCTTGCACATGGAAATACAGATTTAATTTTTTCCCCTTTTTATGGATGTGTTGGAAATATAACAGCATTATTTAAAACATTGAAATAGTTAACTATCTTATCTATTAATCTGTAACTGGTAATGTTTTTTTTTTCTGTGCATCTGTTTACACAGTTTTTCAGCTTTTTAATTCTCTGCTCTCGGTTTCTTTCCTAACAAAAAAATTGTAAAATAACTGTATTTTTGTTTTTTCTGAATCCTTGCGGGTTAAAGTGGAGATAATACCTCAAGCTGACCAACATGCTAAATGCCAGACAGCTTATATTTAAAGGAACAGTCTAATCAAAACGGTTAATTGTCCATATAATTGCCGCTGTTAAATATTTATTTTTTGCAATTTTTCTTATTAAATTATATTGTCATTTTTAATTTATATAGGCGTTTTCTTACAAAAGCCCTTCCCTTTTCATTTCTTTAGCTGATCTGAAGTCAAATGGGGGTTATTCACTAAAGTCCGAATTGTTGCATATAGGAGCAAACTTACCAGATAAAGACAGTCACAATAGGCTGCTACTGTCGCAGTCACATCTTTATAATGAGAATATTGTTGCAGTCGCGACTTTATCATGGGAAAATTGTCGCAATCTTAACATTAAAAAATTGTTGCAACTTTACAATGGGGAAATTGTTGTGGATTTGCTATGGGAATCCGCTGTTTGCGAATTCGACAGTCGAATTCGCACCTTAGTGAATAACCCCCTTAAAGACTTGAACCACAGACATGAGTATTCAGAAAAAAGCATCCAATAGAAGCAGGTGGTTAGCAGATCTAGGAAATTGTGCATGCAAGATTTTGATTGGTTATTTAAAATGATAAAGTCTTTCACTGTAATTCCAGGGCCTTTCTAATTGGCATGTGGAGTCCTTCATTATATACATATTCCAGTGCTTGTGATGCGGTATAAAGTAATGATGTGTGAGCCGTGCTAATAGACAGAGACATTTACTGCAGTCGTAAGGTTTTTCAACTAGTAGGAATATAGGAGGAAACAGCCTATTTTTAATGATACCGCTGTTTTCTCCTATTTACTAAACTGCTCAAAAACAATTTTATTTACCAAAAGATTTCTCCTCCCTCAGACTGGCGAAACCCATTATTCCCTATGGAGAAGGTCCAGTTGTCGGCTTAAGTCCAAAACATTTCCCCATCACAAAGTATATTGATCTCAACCTGTAATCGAAGGGAAAAATATTGCAAAGTGTGCACTTGTCAATTTACCGATGTTTGTTTACCATTGAAACAAAAACTGGGGTGAAATCAATCAGTATGGTTGAAAATGGTCTTAAAAGAGAACTAAAGTCAGATTACATCTTTACATATGCAGCACTATACCTTAGTGAGAAGCAATTCTCCCCAGTAGATGTTTCTTGTGAAGCACAATGATTTGTAATGCACTGATAAACTCCCAAACCAAGAAATGAGTGTAATATAACTGCTAAACACAAGAAGAAAAAGCTGCCTATTGGTTAAGCAGTGTGCTGACCTTTTGGCCTCATTAGACATGCTTTGTTTACATTCCCGAAATGCAGGAGATTAGAATCTGGGACTCGGAAAAGCTAACTTGTGCACAGGTGTTACATTACACAAAATGTACGGGGGAGGGTACCCTTTCATGGAAAACTGGCCAAGTACACATTACACACTTATTTCCTGGAGCGGAAGTTTTCTAGTGCTGTTTTATCTGAAGTAGGATAATTTAATAAACATCTTCTGGAGAAAAAAGCTTCTCACTATTGCATATATAAAGATGTAATCTGACTATAGTTCCCCTTTAATGCATGTGCCCCTCTGTCAGAGTCTTTAATACAGAGAGAGTGCGAGGGGCAATCCTAAGTCCCTGCAGCAGCAGTGCTGTCACAATGAAACAAATAACTCAAGAAGCTCCTTGGCTTTTAAAATTGGCTTATTTAGTTAAACATAACCTAAGGCATTATCTCCCCTTTAAACTTATTTACTGATTTATTTCAGTAGAGTTTTGGTGATCTCCCTTCAACTCAACCCTTAAGATTTGTCATTTGAATAGAGAGAAAAAAAGGCAATCCGACACAATTTATGCCATATTTTTCCTGCTTGTCTGACAAACTTCATTAAACAAAGCAAAGATTTCTGCCTGCCTGACAGCCCACTGCCCTGTAATTTCTGCATATGTTCTGCTGTTCAGAATAATTTAAGCAACCAGCATACAGATATTTCAGTTCAGGCAGTAAAGCAAACTGGCAATGTGTGATTAGAATCTCAGGAACAGCGAATTGAAATTTAGGGGGTAATTCAGCATACTCCGAACTTACCTTCCGATGCTTCGCCTCTGTTCGCAGACACTGTTATGCGCTCGCTGATGTGCTGTGCGCGGACATCAGCGAACGCTTTAAATGGATTCCAGTCTCGCGAAGCGACTTGAGTTGAACCTCACCGAGACTGGAATCCCTTTAAAGTGTTCTCTGATGTCCACGCGCAGCACATCAGCGAGCGCATAACAGTGTCTGCGAACAGAGGCGAAGCATCGGAGGGTAATTTCAGAGTATGCTGAATTACCCCCTTTGTCATGTAGTATTTACATATGCTCGTGAACCTAAAAAATGTAAAGGGGAAATTTACATAAAACATATATTATAATGCAGCAAACACACTGGGAAACTAAAGGGGGAAAAATACTGAGATGGAATACATTTGTATCTGTACTTTTTCTTTGTATAACTCAGTGCTATATGGTTTCTATGTTTGGCTGTGGTTAGAAATTAGTGGGTGGCTTGAATGGTAGACTTTTATTATTATTATAGGAGAGGAAGAGGAGTAGGTCTGAAAAGACAGACTATAAAGCTTAAAGTGCACCTGTCACCTCAAAACTCTAATACTAATTTAGGTTCTAGTAATGAAATAAATGTTTTTGTAAATATATGTGTTTTTAAAAAAATGTATCTTTATACAGCATTTCTCTCTGTCATCTTCTCTGTCAGCCTGACTTTTCTTTCCTGAGTTGGGTGGGTGGGGCTAAATGACGATTGACATTATAGCTCCTCCAATCAGATCCCTTAAATCACGATCTACCAGGGATCTGATTGGGGGAGCTATAATGTCAATCGTCATTTAGCCCCACACACCCAACTCAGGAAAGAAAAGTCAGGTTGACAGGGAAGATGACAGAGAGAAATGCTGTATAAATGTACATTTTTTTTTTTTATGTATATTTAAAAAATCACTTATTTCATTAGTAGAACCTAAATTAGTGTTTTGAGGTGACAGGTGCTTTTTCAAAGTTATAATCTCAACTGTGTCGATTAGAATGTTTAATGCACCTACACTGAACAAGAACAATGCAAAGTCCACTGAACCTTGTATGATCAAAAGGACCAGAATTCTAGATTTAAGATGGTGTTCTCTTTAAAATTATTTACATTAGGAATGCATAACTGTATCATTAATGTAAGCTGCTTTACAAAGATGTTGCAGCCATCAATGTTAACTTTAGGACTCATTTACATACAGTATATTAAAGTAACAGTTTAGTCACCAGTTCTCTCTCTCTCTCTCTCTCTCTCTCTCTCTCTCTCGCTCGCTCGCTCGACTGTTCCTTTAAGAAGCTTGATGGTAATCAGATAGTGTCCATTAAAAAAGTTTAGGAAAGGTTTTTAAGCTCCAGTTCCCAGCACTGAACTGTAAAAACAAAGTACATCTCTGTAACTATTAATTTGCTGGGTTGTACAAGCACCGGGTTAGTCTTTTGCCACTGATCATAATTTGTATGTTAATTTTCCTTCAGTAACAAATGTTAATTCACATGGTATTCCGTAACCCCGATTCTGTCTCTCTTGCTATTTGAGTGAAATGATCATACTGTCCTCTAGTGTTTTGAATATTACTGTACTATTTTATCCAAAGCAAGAAAGACTAGTTTAAGATTAAAAGAACTGTAATTCCAAAAATTCCAAATTTTGTCTATAAAGTAGCTTTAAAAAAAAAAAAGGGCTTTCTGTGGCACCTCCTGAATATTTATTCTCTAAAGCTCGTTAGAAAATAATGGGATTGCATGGGGTTCGTTTAATCATCACACACAGCATGGTTGCTAACAGCAAATGTAAAAACAGAAAGCCTTTCCCTTTGTTCTGACTGAAGCCATCTTATGTTATATAAAAGCACCAGCCTCATTTATGTAAAAATGGATATATATTTTTTTTCTTCACAAGTTGAATGAAACCAATTAAAAAAACAAAATGCACCACTACATAATTCCCATAGCATTCTAACTAGCTGTCATACAGTTCATTAAAATTTATAAAACAAAAGTTGGTAAAGCCAAACAGTCACAGATACTTCAATGACGCTGTTGCACTATGATTGGCTGATTCAGGAAAAGAATATGGACATGTGGTGGCTTGTTCTGTAGAAAGTTTAGTACAGTTCCAGACATATTGCTGCACTGTGATTGGCTCATTCAGAAAAATAATATGGATGTGTGGTCGCTTGTTCTGCAGAAAGTTTTAGTACATTTTTCTGAGCCCCTGAATGGCTTCTCTTTTAGATTCTGTCATTTAGCTGCATAATCATAGCTGCCAATTAAATCGAACAAAAAAAAAAAATTGCGGAAAACAAATGGAGTATAATTATATGCGTGCTTGTGATTGTTAATCTGCACTTACAACTTATTTTTAAGACATGCAGGCACTTTATAATTCAGCAGCTGTGAATTTTAGGTGCAGACACGGATGTCTTGATGGAAGGAGACTGAGGGAAGAGATGATTATTTGCTGCCTTTTGCTAAACCTTCGAGAAGAGAAGATGGTTTTCTCATTTTGCCCCCTCTCCTAGTCCATGATAAAATCAGGGTCAGATTTAAAGGGGAAATAAACTTGAGAACTAATTTTTGTTTATATAGGACTGATGTAAACAGAGTTGAATGTTTATAATTATGTATTTATAATACATAGACTTTAGAAAAGTGCTCAATGTAGGTTAGACAACAAGATTTGATGTACCTGCCTTGGGTGGCGTATGCTTAATCGAGCTTACACATTATAAAAGCATCTTTGTAATGTAACATTTATGTTTTTTTCTGGTTATCGGGTATATTTTACTTCACTTATTGATATGCTGCTGCTAGCATAACCCAGGGCAGAGTATTAGTAACACAGTAGGCCTCATTTAGTAAAGGCCGAATAGTCTCGTATATCTCTGAATTTGCATTTATTCGCCACTTTCCCATGTTCTCTTATGGAGCAAACTGCAAAATGGCAAATATGCTATTAATTTTGGCATCTATGCTAGTCCCAATGTTATGGAGCATTTTGCATTTCTTTGTGTGCACGTCCACAGGCACTTCTGCTATTGACTAAGCAACAGAGTGTGTTAAAGGAGTGAATGCAACTAACATATTGCTCTGAATTCAACCATTTGACTTCACCATTTAAGAGTGATAAATTGGGGAGTTGATGGCAAGGATCTGCATTCTAACTCTATCCAATGACACCACACAATGCATCCAACAAAATCCGATGCAGTCTGCTTGTTCGACAAGTCTATTCACCACTTGGGCAATAATGAGAAGTGAATTTGGGGCTACTTTGGCAATGCTACTTGAAGTGAAGTGAAATCAGCCCCTTTAAAATGTGCTATGACTATTGCAACCTATTATGTGATAAAGAAAATCTGGGATAAGTATTAAATGACTTAAGACAGTATTACCATTTACTTCCTTCTAAACCCACAAAAGTACTATATGCAGAAAATGGCATTGGGTGGATTTAAACAGTAGTCACAGGTCACATGGTGCAGGGGAAAACTTTACATGCTATAAGAGTCTGCGCGATAATGTAAGCAAAGAAATTGGGTTTGTTTTTTTATAGATCTAGAAATAGCCCAAAACTGGAAGTTTCACATGCATTTATCTCTACTGTACACTTAACTGACACATCAAACACTTTGCCCAGTCTTCTAGTAGAATATGACATCTGTTTCGTATGAATTTAAAATAGCAGGTTTGAATGTGTGTTATCTGAAATGAATTTAAAAGTAATGGTTGTCGGTTTGTGTAAGTTGAGCAAAGATGTCTGCAGTCAGCTCAAGAGATACAGTGATAAAATAGGAGTAAAGTAATATAAATTTAACTGGATTTTGATCAAAGATAACATTGAAATAATTTAAAATACAAATTCAAGTTATAATGTTTTACTTTCTGGTGCTACCAGTCTCTGTTTTAGCAGAACAATTAAAACACCAAATGGAAATGTTAAATCACTTGCAACTGGTTAAATGTAAGTCATGTACAACTGACTTGAGTTTATGATGTAGATTAATTTCAATGCAAAATGTTGCTGTATACAGAAGCATGCTAAGTGGAACTGTATGTATTCTAAATGTGATCCATCAGTATTCATAAGAAGATGTGGAGTTACTTGGTTCACAATCTCACTATAAACTTCAGTGTGCAAAGGGGCCAGAAACACTTGTTTGTTTAAATCCCTGAAAGGGTTAATTGTCACTTGTCTTTTCCTTCTTCCATGCCTCCGCAGTACATGATGGGAACATGTCAGCGCTGTGCAATTAAGAAACCCTTTCTTATTAATGTGACAGGCCTGTTATTAAACTGTCTTATTGCAAGTTGCATTACGTGTGCAACTACTAAAAGTAACGCTTGTAACTTCTTTTTTTATTTCAATGATTCCTCTGCACTGAGATGCCAGCCCAGGGTTGCCAGTTGATTACCACCGTGCCCTCTGGAACCCAGTGCAAGAAGAACATATTGTCCATTTGTGTCTATTTCACTCTATTCTCTCCAGATGCTTCTGCCACACACCTTTCTCTTTACATTTATTCTCCTGTGTTCTGTAGTAGTAACAGGTACAAACATGTTCATATAAGTTTTGTCAAATCCCCTTCTTGTTATTGTGTAAAACCTGCTACCACTATCTTCCCCCCTCCCCTCCCCTTTACTGGTTGCTTTAAGTAGTATTGGGACTCAAAATGATGTACAGTATTTGCAACTTTCTGCTTGCCTGTGGTAATATATTAGAATTAAAGTGAAGTTGTTTCCAGTTGTTGAAGAAAAAAAATCTTCTATCCACACAAGGCTCACAACAACATCTGCTGGCTTTAGTGTGAATAGCTTATAAACAATATTCTATATTAATAACTATAAATCATATCAATCACATTAATAATGGTTATTAATATTTAATCATATTTTTATTCACAAAAATGCATTTGGTGCTGCGCGTCGGCTTGTATTTTGCAGCCATTTTCCTCAACATACTTGCGAGTGACCGCTTTCCTGAACGACAATGACTCCAGAATTAAAAGCTGGCAGGCGCTGAGATTCAGTGCTGACTACCTTCTGCTCATTCCCAGCTAGGAATAATTTATGTGAAATGACAGGCACCACTGTTAGCAATGGGAAGCAGTTTAGAAGGCAGCAAAGCAGTGCAGGTAGATTAATCACTTTGCAAAGTGAAGGTAAATACACCTGCGAATCGCATTAAGTTTATAATGAGGGAGAGAGAGAGGAGGCAGTTTCGTTAAAGGAACACGAAGCTATCGGATTAATATGCATTAAATGTATGTTTCTGCTCTGTTACACCTTTTAACTAAAATAGTTTATGAACGTTAAACATAATATGTTTATTAAGGCTTTACTGTAACGCTTCCATTTCACAGTTTTGTCATGAGCTGTGCTGATTAGAATGTTCAGTGCACCTGCAGCTGATTGAACAACGCGTAAGAAACAGTTTTAAATCGTGTTGCGCTGTAACGAAGAGCTTACAACTTGGCTAACTTCAGTTTTCACATTCATATTTAATGAACCTTGATCGTAATAAGGCACCCGTGCAATGCCATGATGGGGGTAAAAGGGGAACAGCAGGAAAACTTGTTGTGAAATTACAAAGAGATACTGCAAATATAAAAGAACCTAACAATGTTTTTTGGTGTGTTCGGATGAGAGATGCAGGCAACGTGTGCTGCACCATAAATGGCAGAGAATGCAAGGAACAGTTTGATAATGTGTTTTATGAAATGGGTGTGGTCTTAAATGTGAGCATGTTTAATACAGATTTTATCTGCATTCTACAATCTCCATTGATCTCCCTTATTTTTATCAGTCATTGTTGGCTGTATAATTAAATGTCCTACTGTTCATAGCCATTTTCACCAGCAAAAAAAGACCTGTAAAATGAATGATCCTTTAATATGTATTTTTAGGTATAGTCAGTGAAAGAGGAGCCCACCTGCATATTATTCCATCTTTCTCCCAGGCCCTGGGATTATTTTTAGGAACCATTGTCGTGTTTGTGTGATGCTATCTTTGTTCTAAGAGACAACCTGTCATTTCACACCATTTACATGGCACTTGCACTTTGCAGGTTCATATTACGCAATCAAGAACCCAACGGTCTCCTTGTTCATCTGTGTTTATGTAATATGCGGGTCATTAGATGTGAGTGTTTTATCCCTGTGTGGCCATAATGTTACATGGCTTCTTCAGCGGTTGGTGGCACCCTTCATTGTGAGTGCATGTGTTTCCAATAACCGCTTGTCTACTGTACTGTGCTTCATTCTTATCTGGCATGAAGTACGCTTTCATGACTTCCTTATGACATCATGGTGTTGGCAATTCCAATGTAATGTCACTAAGTGAACATGACCTCCACGAAATCACAGACAAAACCAGACCCTTCAGTTTGTACCATCTTGTGGGCAGCTGGATTTGTCTATGTATGCTTAATATGATACAATATAGAAAAAGGCAAACATTAGAAACCCATATTGCCTATGGCCCAGCATGACAATTAGGGCACCTTTAAAGTGCTAAGTAAAGGTCCCAGTCCCATTTTCCCCCACATAACCCCCCCCCCCCACCACCACCACCACCACACACACACATACATATACCCCATCCCTTCAATGATGTCTGTCTTTTATGGGCTATTGGTATCTGCTGATGAAAGCTTTTTCCAATATCTGGCATTTAACGACAGGATGATATTGAAGTATACAATATTTGTGATCAATCTGTGGTTCTTTCTGGATTTTCTATTTGCAGCCAGTCTGTGGTTCAGTGTCACATAATAGCAGTTCCCTATGCTGTTTTTAGAACAAACTGAGGGAAGCAATTTTCCTCTCCATTACTTGCTTCCTAATGGTTTTTAGCAAAATACATCAAAACAACCTCTCAGCCAGGAAGGGAGAGCAAATGAGAATTGCTTGTCCATTTTGCTAAAATGCTTCCTAGAAAATATGGTATCATACATTCAATCAAAGTGTGGTGACTTATCTGTACTGGAAAGTGCCTGCCATAATAAATCAAGAGAAAAGAGTGCTTTGCAAGATCCAGCCGGTGTAAATATACGCTGAACGTGCAGCTTTTAAAATGTACACTTTACAGATGGAGCAGACTTTATTAAAGCACATGTAGTCACATACATAATTTCTATACTTTGTTCACTGGTACACCAGTTTGTAGTGCATATTAATCTTGTTCTATTAACAGCCTTACTTAGGATGTATGTTTCTAGATCTGCAGAAGTGACCACAAAAATCTTATTTAAATCCATATTTAACCTATATAACTCCAGCTTGTTATACTTCAGCTTCCAGTATTGCTGTCAGTTGTTAGCTTAGTGTTACCTGGGGGGATGCAAGAAAGATATTGCAGAAATAAAACCTCTCTGCTTAATGCGCCAGGTATAAATGTATTGCCAAGACTGACAGGCAAAGCATATTTACTGGTTAACGTTAAGATTAGGGGTTGGGTTGTAATGATCTTGCTAAACTTTAAGTGCCTATATGGCCAGGGATTGTGGTAGAAAATGCAGTAAAAATCTTTTGGAAGAGCCATCATCCAGAGTGTATGGTGTGACCTATTATGGCAAAATGACCTACTTCATAGGGAATAATGGGTTTTCTCCAGCCTAAATCAGGTGAACTTTTTCAGCTAAAATATTCAACTAAACGGCTTTATAAATGTTCAAATGGCGATATCAATATATTGACGATATTTTACCACCAAGTCAAAGAATATTTCCCCCCCCCCCCAAGTGTATTAAAAAAAATGCAATGTCATTTATTTCAATATGATGGGCCATTTTGTGGTACAGAAAGGCTTTTGGGGATAAAGAATTTTTGTCCAATTACATGCCAATCAGTGACCACAAAATTAGATTTTGTGATGCCAAGTTGGCACAATATTTTCTGTAACAGTTTTTGTAGCCACCATATACCGTACATTTTGTGGTTTAAAAAAAAACAAAAAACTAAGCAATTTGCTCAATTTATTTTTTTTTTTGGCCACAACATATATTTTTTTGTACTACAAAACTACAGTGATACCTCGGTTCTCGAACATAATTCGTTCTGGAAGTGCGGTTGAGAACCAAATTTGGTCGAGAACCAAAACAGATTGACTTGTATTGCAGATTGACTTGTATTGATGCTGAAAATGCCATTCGGCTGTTCGAGTTCCAAATATTTGTTCGGATTCCAAGACAAAATTTTCTCGAATTTCCTGGTCGAATACCGATTTGGTCGAAAGTCAAGGCGTTCGAGAACCGAGGTATCACTGTACTGCTAAGTCCACAAAATGACCCGTAAGCAAACTGCACCCTTAAGTTAGCCTTTCCCTTTCTGCAATCAATGGTGATGAGAACTGACACAACCACAGAATATTTGAAGGGGTGTTAATATCACCAAATGTTTCATTTTTAAATTAACCAATTTCATTTGATACACCCATAAACGGCACTCTCCTAGTTCATTGTGATTAAGGGCAATGCTAGATGAGGCACCGGCATCAAAATGCCACGGAAATGAATCGGTCTATTTTTTTTTTTCTTTAGAAGGCAGTATAAATTATTTAAGGCTCAATGTACTATTTTTTTATGGTAACAATATCCATTTCAAGCAATGTTCTAACATTGGTTTATTAAACAGGCTGTACGTCTACTGCTCGCTACTGACCCCTACAGTGGATTCCTCGCATTAGAAGGAAGGCAAAAGAAAATAGATTCTAACTCCCCCTCCAACTGTCGATGATGTATTCCTTTGTTCTGTTATGTTAATACCCTGAAAAGAGTGATTTGCATGTCTCCTCCAACTTACCCATGAGCACTAGCCATACTTTTGCTTTTTGATTGTTTACGGACGTACTATTTGTGTATCAGGAACCAATTTAATACCTTATATTTTAAGTATCTTTTACTGTATATCTTGAAAGCAACATTATATGACAAGGAACTCTTCTTACAGTTTCCCTGTGTCTACATAGCATTCTAGTTCATCACCCAGTTCTGGGCAGTAGTAGGTTAATCTAGCTACAATGAATGAATGCTAGGGTTCCTAATTTAATCACGGTTGATTTAACTTATATTTAAAAGATTAGTACTCTCAAAAGACCCTTTTTTATGATATTTTATTATGTTATTATGATCGGGCATTCAGTTTAATGAAGAGAGTTTTTTTTTTTTTTTTTTTTTTTTTTTTTTTTTTTTTTTTTTTTTTTTTTTTTTTTTTTTTTTTTTTTTTTTTTTTTTTTATAATTTTGTTTATTAAGAAGAGAATTCAATACATTCCTGCCTTGATATCAACACATCACAACCACTGGCAACAAAGTAACTCTTTTGTCTCGTGGAGTTTTTGTTGGTAATTGGGTGGTCTAGGTTTTCAATTCTATATTTGTCCTTATTTTATAACAGGGAAGGGTAAACAGGGTAAATGGAGGGGGAGAACCAAAACAGTTGGTTCTGGGGTGTTGGAAAGGGGTGGGGGATAGGTATAACCAGGGGAATTAAAATCACCTTGTCTTATCTTTTAAAGTTCAGTTTCATAGGGTGTCTTCCGCCGGGATCCTCAGTTCCGTCCACGCTCTCATCCCCCCTTTTTTTTTTTTCTCCCCCTTTTTGTTTGCTATGTGTGGGGTAAGGCCTTTCTCCTTGTTTTGGTGGTTTTGTCTATGTTTGGGGTTGGGTTCTTGGTATCGAGTTAGTTCAGGTCCCAATAACATTTCATTGAGTAGGTAGATCGTGTTTTTAAAGGGGAAAGAATGTAGATTTGTTGTGGTTTTGTCAGAGTTGTTAGATATGGAGTCCAGAGAGTTAGAAGTTTAATTCTTTGCTCACAGTCATTCAATGCATCATACTGTATAGTGAACAGAGTTTGTGATAAAAAGTGCACAAAGGAGTACTGCCAGCCTGCTTCTATCCACTGGGTATCTAGATGGGGTCCTTACATGATTTATATCAGCTCTGCAAAGGGGTGGGATTCAAACTTCATTACCCTTTTATAACTCCTTGTTGGGGTGTTGGACTGCGTCTCTAACATAGCTGTATTCTAGTACCAATGTTGATTAATATATACAACAGGATCTAACCTAAACTGATCTAGGAGTTTAGCAACACTTGGATATCTTCCTGATGGATTACACAAAATCCCTATCTGTGCATCTTTACAAGGCATAAACTGCCACCCGAAGGTTTTACTGCAGGACCAGAGATTGGTAACATTGACCAGCCTGCTGTAGCTCTTTATAACTGAGTGGGTTGGAAAGAAACTTTATACCTTTTGATCAGGGACTTTCATAATTATGGTCACATGACCTGTGTGTTGGGGAAATACTAGAGATATTCTAATATATGCCCCCAGTGGGCTTCTCCAATAGCATATCCAAGAGAAAACTGACAATTCTAATGGATCAGCTAGTAAACGGATTATCTCTAAAGGGACAGTACTTTGGTCATGCATTGGCAGCTCTGAAAATGCATGTTTGGGAGCTGGTGGGCAAAAACAGGCATGGCATCATACCAAGGCATTGGTTAATCTCATGTTCTTGCATAGTTAGCCTATGGGCTTGTAGCACTATCATTTTTTGCTTTTTATTATTGAATATATTTTAAATGAATAGCAAATGTGTATAAATTGTTTGTGTTTGTCTATGCTTTTTCTAGCCCAGCTCTAAGCGAACAAAATATCTATCATTGTCCACTTGTTTTTGTGCCAAACCTGTGCCAAGCCCTCCCAAAATGGTGCTTGATTTCTTCCATTTTTCTGTCCTTTATTAC
>WMED01004995.1:0-20033 GCA_019650415.1 Pipa parva
GGGAGAATGCACGATGCTCTAATGAAGGAACCTGCTCTTTATTAATAATTACATCACCCATCTCAAACCCAGGGAGAACCTGTACAATATAGGATGGCCTGGCACTTAGAGTGATGTATTTTCTTGATTATATGCTTGTAATTTACTTCACTTGTTCTTTAATAAGCACTTTTCCCTTGTCTGTATTATAACTGTATTGTTGATTGCACAGTGCTACATAACCTTGTGGCACTTTATAAATAAAAATATACATACATACTTACATTATACAGAACACACCCAATACTACTGGCGTGTATCAGATATGGTCCTTATACACAATGATCTAATAGTCCCATGGAGCGGTTACTAATAATTCAGTCTAATACAGTGGTGGATAAACTATGACACTTCCCTCCTTCATAGGGTAGGGAGTAGGAAGAAGGGGGCAGTACAGTGGGGGCAGCATTGTGGGGGACGGGGGTGTTGTTGGGGCAGTCTGGCCCTCTAAAGCCATTCCTATTTATCTTGTGGCCCCATGTGAAACTGAATTGCCCACCCCTGATCTAATATAATCACTGGGTACAGTCTATTCTGCAATATATTCAAGTACTTGTACTGACTTTGCTGATGAATCATACACGAGGGGAGCAAGAAAACCACTCCTTTCCCAAGGATCCATACAACAATATTTGCAACATGGGTCTGGAAGCGCTTAATTTCAGGCTCTGTTACAATTTTCTTGACAAGAGCATATCACACATATGATCCATAGCATATACTGGACTTAACACGGTGCACTATAAAGGTTACATGGAGATATTTATCAAGCATTTTGCTGATTTTTACAGATTGAAAATAACTTTTTGATGTAAAAAAAATAGCACAAAAGAGTGATTTACTACATGGTGAAAACAGCATTTTTTAGTAGGCGCTACCAGCATAATAAAGTATACATTGTTTCTCCAGTAATTAGGTCTTCAAAATACCTTTTCAACTTTTTCAACCTTTTCACAATACAGCACCTTACAGACAAAAGAAATGTTTGCAGGAGGAAGCCTGAGCAAGGACCCATCCAAGCCACTCAATTCCAAGACAAATCTAAAAAAACTAAGCTGCTTAACTGTATATTAGTAGGGGATAAACCCCATTTATTGCAGACCGGTAAAAAATCACACAACCTTTCAGCCATGCCTCCTTTCATCAGGTTCCATGCTATTCCCCACCGGATCTCCATTTCTTACAGGACACGCCAGTGCCTACTGCTCTTCACCAGTCTAGTGGAACATAGTGAAAACCCATCTGTGGTGATGTCCTTCACGCCAAGCATGTCCAGGACTCATAACATGTACCCCTTGCCTCCCTCAAAGCTTCTGAAACCGATGCATGTTTTTCTTGCCACAGCTTCTTACAGGAAGTAGTTAACCTGTGAATTATGGGTACATGAGGGATTATTATAATTATGGGTACATGAGGGAAATACTGTTATGCTAGTCTACTGCTTGGTCAGCAGGTTTGTAACTGATTTTTCTAACTGAATTTAAAACCAGATAGGTGTCCCAAACAAACCAGAACCATAAGAATCATGCTGGCCTTTACTGTACAATGATAATTAATTAATGCACATACTTCTATAATTCTGCCATTTTTTTAGACACTTCTTGGGACCTTATTGACTAAAAGCCAAATAGTCATGTATAGCTCTGAATTCACATCTACTTGCCACTTCCCCATGTTCACTTATTGAGCAAATTCTGTGTGCTGATTAATATGCAACAATTCAAGCGACTACAATAACCGCAATCTTACAGATCATTTTGCATCACTTTGCGTGCGCATGCACAGGTACTTCTACTATTGACTAAGCTGTGGATTATGTCAAAGGAGCGAATGTGACTAGATGTAATGCTCCAAATTCACCTGTCTGACTTTGCCATATCAGAGTGGTAAATTGGGGGGCTGATGGCAGGAGTCCACATTCTACTCCTATTTGACTGACTATGCCACACAGCGCATCTGACAGTGATCGCCACTGTCTACTTCTTCAATATGTCTATACGATGCTTAGTCAATGATGAGAAGGGAATTTGTGTCTATTTTAGAGATGCAACTCGAATAGTAGTGAGGTGAATTAATGGGTAAATCAAATCAGGTCCAGGAATGTATAAAAGTCAAAAAGGTTTTTTTGACTGATTAACACTGAAGAAAATTGTGTTTATTTATTATGCTGACATCACCTATTTAAAAAAGCTTTTATTGCCATGTCGAAAGTCACTTTTTGATACATTTTGTTTACATCTAAAAGTTGTTTTTGATCCTATAGAAATAGATGGAAATCTTTATAAATATCCCACAAAAGTATAAGACCTGTGGCTTATACATCATTTATAACAGGTGTTTGTAGATATGTCAAGCATTTCAAGAGTGATCAGTCTGGCCAGTTTGCACTGCTATGTAGTATCTGGTGGTGGAACAAATGCTCACTGTAGAACTAATGTATCCACTCACTATATATTAAAGAATTTTTTTGGCCCACAAAATTGTAAATGTCTTGAGTCTAAGTTCTAAAACTCATCAGTGTAGCAATTATTGTTCTACACCACTGCTGCTTTATAAATATTGATACACATCGTCATTTCATTTAGTTCATGAAAATCTTGGGGTTGTATTTGTTTTGTTTTATTTCACATAAACTTAAACTTCACATTCAACAGTATCTTCATTCTCCAGAGACCAGCTGATACACTTGAATCAAATACCATCAGTTAAAGAAAAAGTTGCACTATGGTGATATTTGTTTAGATTCCTTTTCAGACGAGTTGGTAGATAAGTGTTGGCATCCACTTTAAGAGCTGTGTTGCATTCAGCAAATAAATAGTTTACTATATCCATTGGCAGATGAAATGTTTATGTGTTAACCTGGAAGTTTGACATCATCTTGTTGTTAAAACCTGTCTGTAACCGGAAACAATTGGTGTTTCTGTTTGTTTGAGAATATATTTTTATTGTCTCTTTGTTTTACATTTGCTACTATCAATTCCCATCACATATCACAGCTCTGTACAATCAGAGCTGTTTTTTTTTTTCTTTATATCAATATTACACCTAATTTGTAAGCTAAAAAATTAGTTTTCCTTTTGTTTGTGTAAAATACTGAATTTCTCTGATAAGGACGTTCAGTTATATAAAGACAGTTAAGAAAAAGTGAAACAAAGATGGCTGCTTTCACAAAGACGTGTCTAATTTGTCTGAATTAAAATATTAATATTGTAACAATAATATTGTAACAATGATCATAATAAATATTAATTGTATCAGATTCAGGGGGTTATTCACTAAAGTCCGAATTGTTGCGTATAGGTGCGAATTCGCCAGATAAAGACAGTCGCAATAGGCTGCTACTGTCACGTATTTTTGATGAGAATATTGTCGCAGTTGCGTCTTTATTATGGGATAATTGTCGCAATCTTAACATTAAAAAATTGTCGTCACTTTACAATGGGGAAATTGTAGCGGATTTGCTATGGGAATCCGCTGTTTGCGAATTCGACAGTCGAATTCGCACCTTAGTGAATAAGCCCCTCAATATTTTGCCCAAACTGTCACTGCCATTTATAGAATTTGTGGAATAATTTTCCTTTAAGTGCTGGTATTTATACTGCTCTTAGCTAAAACACCTTCTGACTATTACTGTATGTTCACTGTGTTCTTATGGGATGGATGTTCACATTGCTGGGGAATTTGGAGTGTACGCATTCTTTGATAGTTTGACATGTTAGATGTCTCAGCAGAGACATGGAAAAATACCTGTAATTCTATATGTTTTTTCTGACTCTGGCAAGAGGAAATGGTAGGGATTTTAATATATGAATGCTTTTGCTAGTCTGTCTGAAGGCATTAAACCCAGTTTAATTTTTCACTGTATTACATACACTCCCAGAATATGATTGATAGGTTGGACCGGGCAAAGAGGATAGAGTTAAACATGCTTAATCTTAAAAGGCAAATGGACATTTTTATGTGCTTAAATATTAACCTCTCTAAATAGGTGAGGATGATGTATATTTTGTTAAGAACAGTCTGAAAGAAAGACTCCATTTCTTTCTTTCCAGTAGAGTAATGAAAAACACAAATAGAGTTAGTCCACATAGCCAGAGGAACCACAGTGTGGGGGGTTAAAGGGGCACTATAGTGCTGATATAACTGCACACATACATATAAAAGTCCTTTATACTAAGCCAATTACTGAAACAATAGCTTTAAAAAAAAGTTTAGGGAAGAAATACTACTTGCCGTTTGTTTACCTTAATTAGTTTTCCTGAGAGCTGACATTTTCCTCTCCCTCTCCTTTCTGTTCTGCACTAGAAGAAAAAGCTGCCTGACTGCTATTGGTTAAGCAGTGTGCTGACCTATTGACTGCATAAATTAAGTTGGAATGCAGGAGATCACAGAGGGAAAGCACATGTGCTAAGTAGTATACTGCAAAAATGTCCAGGTGAGGGAGCCTTTTCATGGAAAACTGGCCAGTATACAGTATGTCACACACACTTTTCCTAGTGCAGGAGTTTATCAGTGTTGCCTCATCAATCATTCTGCATCACATGAAACAACTACTGGGGAGAAACGCTTCTCACTAAGTATAGTACTGCATATGCAAAGATGTAGGGGTTATTCACTAAAGTCCGAATTGTTGCGTATAGGTGCGAATTTGCCAGATAAAGACAGTCGCAATAGGCTGCTACTGTCGCAGTCACATCTTTATATTGAGGATATTGTCGAAACTTTATTATGGGAAAATTGTGGCAACCTTAACTTTAAAAAAATTGTCACGACTTTACAATGGGGAAATTGTAGCAGATTTACTATGGGAGTCCGCTGTTTGCGAATTTGACAGTTGAATTCGCACCTTAGTGAATAACCCCCATAATCTGACTATAGTTCACCCTTTAATCATTAAAGTGCGAACAGTCATGTATGGCTCTAAATTTCCTCTATTCACCACTTCCCCAACTCTGCTTATTCATCAAACTCTATGATTCTGCAAATTCATGATTAATTCGGCACCATACGATGGTCATGGACTTACTTTGCATGCAGATGCATGTGACATTTGCCTATTTAGGCATTGAAGCCGCAAATTCGGCAAGGTGCACTGTTCCGAACGCACCAAGTTAAAGGTGGCGAAGTAAAGGGTTGACGGCAGGGCTCCGGTTTGGTGTAAGGCAACTGTACACTGAAATGTCAAAGAAAAAATAGCGATGAATTGACAACATGAACTAGGAATACTAAAGCATAGAAAGGGATTGTGAAATTTGCATGTTTTAATGTTGGCAACTTTAATATTGGGACAGTAGTGGTGATCAGAATTTGACAAAGTGGTGACGATGACCTTCCTTATAATCAGTCCTGCCTATTATTCATATTTCATTAACAGATCCATGGAAATCATGGGGATATGGTGTCACTTCTGTTCACTTTGAATTTGCATCACTTTATGTCTGGTTATGTTCAACTGATATGTCTGTTATGTCACAAACTGCTTATTCACTATGGGAATACAATGTTTAGTAAATAATTTGCGTGAGACTAGATTTTTGGCTCACACATTTTCATTTAAAATGAAATCTTAGGCACGCCATACTTTCGATTTTAGCTATGGACTAATTGGAAATAAAAAGATAGAACTATGGGGCCATAAGATTTGCTTTCAATACCATTTATACTTATGTAATGCATGATCCCCATCACAGAAAATGAGTGAACCTTTCATTTTTGTTATTAAAGGAGAACTATAGTCAGATTATATCTTTATATATGCAGTACTATACCTTAGTGAGAAGCGTTTCTCCCATGTAGATTTTTCATGTGAAGCAGAATGATTAATAACAGAGCACTGATAAACTCCCACACCAGGAAATGTGTATGATATAACTTCTAAACACGAGATCTAAAAGCTGCCTAACTGCTATTGGTTAAGCAGTGTGCTGACCTTTTGGCCTCATCAGACAAGCTTTATTTACATTCCTAAAATGCAGGAAATTAGAGTCTGGGACTCGGGAAAGCTAAGTTGTGTGCAGGCATTAGGTAGTAAGTAGGGCAAAAATGTCCAGGGGAATGTACCCTTTCATGTAAAACTGGTCGGTACACGTCATACATATTTCCTGGTGCAGGAGTTTTCTAGTGCTGTTTCATCTGAAGCAGGATAATTTATTTCACATCTACTGGGGAGAAATGCTTCTCACTAAGGTATAGTATTGCATATATAAAGATGTAATCTGACTATAGTTCCTCATTAAATGAAACATAGTTGTTCTTTGGTCCGCATACCATATACATTGCAGGAGGATTGAGGTATGTTCTACAAAATAGACATCAAATTAACCCCTTTTCCTACCAATTGTATAGTTGGTTGGAGGGGAATTAATAAAAAGCATGGATCTCACAATGGTGAGTAGGTTTGTGTGGGGCACTGTCTTAAAAAAGAAATTGGGTACTTTTTCATTGTCTAATCCAGTTTTTGTTTAACCCAACAGAATCATTCTTGACCCAGCTCTCTCTTATGATACCATGAGCCCCATGTGTATGGTGGAGGTATGGGGTCAATAAATCCCTGTTTTTTTATCAGCTGTTTATTAACTGTGTTAAATCCACCCTCTTGTAGGTGCCCTGTGGCACCATTTATGAAATTAAATTAATCTACTTAAGGAGGTATTGCAGAGAAGGAGTAGCAGAACTAGCACATCGGAGCTGCTACCTGAAACTGCAGCAACAAAACCAGGAAAAATACCAAGCCTCAAGTCTGAGGACTCCTAAGTTTTAGCTAAATAGGCATCCCATGTGGTCCTTCTGCAAGTAAAGTATCTTCTGCATTTATAGTTTGCAGCACTGAAAGCCTACCTAAAATGACCAGTTTGTTTATTATGTCTCGTAACAGGATTAAAGGCTTGGGGAAAGGCGAGGCCAAAATAATAAGTTGCACTGATGCACTTTATGATGTCACAGCAGCAGATAAACCTAAATACTACAGCACTCTTATAATAATAAACAAAGCTCCAGAAAGCAGAATTATATAGAACTGGTACTGTTACACTGTCTGTAGAACTGTGCCATTTTCTTTCGTTAACAATTTTATTTCTTCTTTATTAATGCAAACATAAAAAGTTCCTCAACAAAATATACAAAAATATCATGTGTACTGAAATGTAGAAAACATTACAAAACCAAATTTATTTTATTAGTAAAACAAGGAATATTGGTTAAGAGGTTATAAAAGTACTCTAAACAGCCTTGAACTTGCCTTTGGCCACACATTGAGTATGCATTTCTTTAACCCCATAACCTGCGCTGTTCTTTATACAGTATCTGCTACTCACAGCAATTATTATAAGCATATTGTCTCCCAGAAAATGCCTCACTAGGACTGTATAATAACAAGAATATTGGAATCTTTACAATGTGATAATAAGTATAGTAAACTGGTATAAAAGAAGTGTTTACATCAATTTAATTCTCTACAAATGTCCTGTAAAACATGTATATGTAAGCCATACCACCCAGAGAGCTCAATTTACCATGAATATGAACAGGATCTGTCATATGCAAAGAAAGGTAATAGCCAACAGTTTCAGCAAAATAGTGCTCTTCAGTGACCATATTATCCTTTAAAGTGGCAGCATGGGTATTTTGTGGCTTATAACAGATCAGGAGTAATAAAAAGCTTGAAGTGAAATCAAATTAAAAAAATTGGATTCCAATCGATGTAAATACTACTAAAATGGAAACGCATTACATTTTTAAAATTTGCATTTAAAAAAGTGGCATATTTGTGAAAAAAAAAAAAAAAAAGATTGACATGCTTTTCAACCATTAGTAATTTTATGAATCATTAAAGGAGGACTATAGCCCTCATGGGTCTAGGGTTGAGGGAGCCGGGATGGTTTTAATGTATTTACTGATCCATGATTTTTATCCTACAAGTTCAGCATCG
The DNA here is from genome assembly GCA_019650415.1 of Pipa parva. Taxonomy (NCBI): domain Eukaryota; kingdom Metazoa; phylum Chordata; class Amphibia; order Anura; family Pipidae; genus Pipa; species Pipa parva. Next base: position 7,967 of record WMED01004995.1, read on the forward strand.
AGATCCCCACCACTTCTTGTCTTCATTCTGCTCCCCAGTGCACACATTAACAAAGATTGTATTGGGACCCTGATACTGCTTCTGCTCTTGCTTGCATCAGCGATTATAGGGGATCCTATAGAGTGGTCATAATGCTGGAAGCTGCAGAATAAGTATTGGCTGAAGCAAGGATGAGGAGGCAGCAGGTAACAAAAGACAATGTTCAGTAAGTTTATTTAGACCACCCAAGCTGCCTTACCCCTAGACATAAATGCGCTTTAGTTCTTCTTTAACATCAGCTATAGAATAACAAAATGCTAATCTTGAGGCTAATCCTCCCCAAAAATGTAACAGTTGCCATAGATAAGTGAGCAATAAAAACTTTATTATTAAAATCAAAATTTCTCAGTGAGATCATTGTATTATTAGCCCATTCAAGCATCACCATTTAGCATCTGCTTCTGAGTATAATGTACCCGGTACATAATTATTCAATCTGATTTGATTAAAAGAAGTTTACACTGAGAGCCTGGCTGTACCTTTATTTGTTATAAAAGAAGATTTTGTAATTTTATTTGGTTAAAATTGAATTCGATTTACCTTTCCTGATTTACTTATATGATGATTTGCAAAGAGTCGCAGTATGAATGCAGAAAGCAATGACAGCTTTTATACTGTTCCTCTTGCTGAGTGGTAATAACAATATGATCCTGGTACACTTCCAGTCATGTAATAAATCATTGGGAAGTCACAAAGGGAACAAGACAAAACTTAGCTTTAATGAAAATGTAATAGATGGTAATGAAAGAAATATGGATTTTTGATGCATTTATTCTGGATTCTTCTCAGATTTGAGAATGCCATTGAAGTAGAAGTGTATATTTATTTAAAAGTAAAACTATGGCACTCTGTGAATTCAACACTGTTAATTCCACTGTATATACTATTTACAGTTAAGATGCTACATTGCCCTTCATCTTTGTATTCACTCCAAGTCAGCCTGGGGACGCCCCATGAGGAAGGAAACCATACTGGTCTGTTTCTTAGTACAAGTTGTCGTGGAAATACGACTACCTCTTTGTCTGTCGGGATCCGAATCTGTGAAAGGTAGAAATTTATACAGATCTGTATTAAGAAATTAGCTTAAAACAACGACACACATAAGTCTGTCATTCTAAAAGCATTTCTCCTTTTAATGATTGATTCACATTATTTTATAACAAAGTTTGTTAGTCTGGAAAATAGCTGATCATACAAAAACAAGACTAGATGCTGATTGTCTAAGCAGAACTAAATGCTGATTGGCTAAGCAGATTAAACATACATGTGACACTGTAATAAGTTGTACTATAGAACAACGACTTCCAGACAGATAATAAGACCACTGTCTCCTACAGAAGGACATTTTCTACGAAATTGCAGAACTAGCTGTTTATGATCCATGCGGGTGCAAAAACACTTACTTTAAAAACACTTAAATGTCAAGGTTATGTATTTTGAGTAATAATTACTGAACTCATGGAAAGATTTAAAGGTATAGTTCATTCTTAGTCTAAAAGTCCATGTTGAAAGAATATATGAGTCCATATGGATATTTAGGCTAAATGCCAGTCCATAAGTATGTTCTTAGAGTAAAACATATAAAGTCCAAAAACATGTCCATAACAAAGTTAATAAAGTTAGCAGAATTATGCTCAGCCCGAACCGTTTCCCTCACATAGTTGTATTTAGGGGAATTTTTAAACGAACGTAAATTGCAAATTCAGAGCTATATGTGACTATGCGGTCTTTAGTCAATTAGGCCCTATAGTGTTCATACAATACCTCATAATATCCATTTTTCAAGACATTAGTAGATATCAGCTACACAGTTCCCAGATAAATCTACAATATGTTGTACAATTGAGCCAACATTTCTAATGCAAAACACTTTGAAACTCAGATTCTGTCTAGTGAGTATATAGCAATGAATGTTAATAGACATAGGGACATCATCAGATAACAAACGCGTGTGCTGAATTTATACATAGTCTCCTGTACTAAGGAAGTCTGCTGATCCCATTTACTGTTTGCTCTCACCTTACAATATTTTTACGTGTCCGCTGGAGTCATGCCCAAATAATTTTGAGTTCCTGGTAAAAAAAGAAAAAAAATAATAATGCACAGTTAAGCATATTACTATGTCGTATTTTTAACGCACTGAGAATAGATTACAGTGAGCCACTCAATATTATTGATCATGCAGTGAAAGGATTTTATTATTGCCAAGACCAGTACACACTGTGACATTTTAGTGATTTATTTAGTTGAATTTACACTTGGGAGCAGGTTAAAATGAATGGACAGAGAGTAAAAGTAAGAAAACATAGAAGCTTCCTTCCTGAAGTTCAGTCTGTGCCTGGCAGATATGTATTTCGCATTTAAGCCCTGCAGGGTTTTGTTTGTGGGATTGCTGTATCCATAGACTGGCTACCATTTTACTCCCAAGGTTCCACGTAGCTCTTATAGAACTTCCAGCCAACTAATAGTGTACAAAAGATATTTTCAGCCAATGATCATGAAAGAGATAGTGCTGTTAAAATGAAAAAGGTTTAGTTTGTGCCTAAACAACTTTCAAATGTTATATAAATAACATCAATATAAAATTTTGCTTGAAAAATGGTTTACTTTAGTACTAACAAAATGTTACAGGGACTTATTCATGAAAATCCCAACAGTCGCATAATGATCCGAACTCGCATTCACTCACCACTTCTCCATCTTTGTGTAGTCATCAAACTCCTGGACTGTAAGTCTTACAGAGTTCTGAGCACCACTTTGCATGCACAAGCACACATAATCCAGCTATTCAAGTGTCAGAGTTTGTCTAAGTAACTAATTCGGCAAGGTTTACTGTGTCCCATTCACCATTAGGGGGTTGATGGCAGGCCGCTGACATAACTGTTCATTTAAAAGTGAATGTGACTAAGTGACATAGACGGTGTGTCCCGTTCTGTAAAATAAACCCTTTTTTGCGCTGTAGTCAATAGAATAGTAGCAGGATGTGTAATGATGCAAATTAAGACAAGTGAAGTGATGTCATGTTCCCATGATTCCCATAGATGGGAATCTTTATTCACCCATAAAGGTGAATCTGTTAATATAACTGTACCTTTATTGGTTTATTATTCAAATATTAATATGCATAATTAAATATAAGGAAGGACATCGTTGCCAGTTTGTCACATTTTGGTCTCCACTTTTATCACCTTATTATAGTCGCGTGACAAGAAGTGTTACAAGAAGTGATTTTTATATTCATTCCTATGTGATAGTATTACTAATTAAAGGGTAACTATAGTCAAATTACATATTTAAATATGCAGTACTATACCATAGTGAGAAGCGTTTCTCCCCAGTAGTTGTTTCAGGTGATGAAGAATGATTGAGTAGGCAGCACTGATAAACACCCACACCAGGAAATGTGTGTATGACACATACTGGCCAGTTACTGCTCTATTTAATATTTAGCATATGTGCAAAAGTCAGCTTTCCCTCTGTAATCTCCTGCACTCCTACTTAATTTATGCAGCCAAAAGGTCAGCACACTGCTTAGCCAATAGCAGTCAGGTAGCTTTTTATTCTCGTGTTGCCTGACTTGCAGAACAGAAAGAGGAGGGGGAGTAGGAGGAGAAAAATGTCAGCTCTCAGAAAAACTAATTAAGGGAAACAAACTGCAAGTATTATTTCTTCCCTAAACATTTTGTGTCAGCAATTGGCTTAGTATAAAGGAGTTTTATATATATGTGTGCAGTTATATCATCACTATAGTGTCCCTTTAATGTTGCAACTTAATTGTAATATTTCATATAATATTTGAATGAATAGTCGCCTGATGCAAGACTGGAGCCCTGCCATCATTCCCTTAATTCACCACTCTAACCTGGTAAAGTTAAGATGGAGAATTCAGAGCATTCCACCTGTCTACTTCAACAGACTCCACCACTTGCTGAATATGCACACTCACGCAAAATAAAGCGGAGAGCTCCATAAGTCTGTGACCATTGGAAGCACTTGTATTGGTCACATCTCAGAGTTTGCTTAATACACAAATACAAATATTGGGAAGCAGCTAATAGAGGCAAATTCAGATCATTACGTGACAATTCGGTACGGAGTTTAGTCAATAAGCCCCATTATTTTTATAGTTATTTGATAAATAAGCTCCTGAGAAAGGCAGCATCCATTAAATCACAGTAAATAAACATTTGTTAGCTTTTACTTGGTCTAGGACAGGGGTCGTCAAACTTCCGTGGAGAGGGAGCTATTTTGCTTCCTCCTCCAGCAACGACAACTATTTTGTGAACTGCAAAGGGGGAGGAGCGCACTCCCCCAACCACATGACCTGCCAACGGCCAATCAGAAGAGCTGTCGGATGTCATGGGCGGGGCTTCGGAGGTGCGCTCCAAGCCACAACAAGGCGACTAAAGAGCTGCATGTGGTTCGTGAACCGCGCTTTGCTGACCCCTGGTCTAGGACTGGGAAGATAAATATTTCTTACCATTTTTCAGCATTCTCAACCTGTTTAATTGCAATGTATTTATACTGACATTAACAAGCTAAGCACAAATAACAACTCATGCGTAATGCTGTGTGCATCTAAGGGTTGTCAGTGCCTGTAGTATGGAAATGGCAGCTGCTATTTGTTAAACCTATGTGTCTAGCCAAAAACACATTCTTGTCCTAATAATGGGTTGGAAACAAAAGAAAATCCTGTTTTCTGAATATACAGACACCAAATATGCAGAAAGTAGCAGAAAATGTTCGGTGTGCTCTAGTGGAACAATTTCATATTCATGTTGTAATATCAGAAAACCCTCACCAAAATACCATAGGAAAGCACATTCTTTTCAGAAATGACATCAAAGAAAATTCATAAATTCTTAGAGAAAAGAAAAAAAAAAAAATGATGTCATAATGAATAATTGCTGAAGTCTGCGGTCTTTTGGAAAAATAGCCTCCAAAACCCACACATACTTATTCCAACAAGCGAAAAGTAAAAACACGACTTTGCATTTTTAAACAATTTTTCCTTCCTTCTGCACAGGGAATTATTTGACACATCTGGATATTTATAAATCGGCAAATAGTTTTTGGAAAAATGCCAAGCTGGGTGCTCAGAGTTTCAGGTATCTGCAGTTCACTCTCCTTGGAAACATAACCAGACTGTTCCTATTCTGTTGTTTTATGGAACTTTCAGTAGACAATTTATTCATTACTACAATTTTTGTATCTTTTTAAAATGAATTGAAATGTTGTGCAGTGTCATGATTTTACTAAGCAACAAAATCCTACACGAAAATGTTCTTCTCTGTGATATTTTTATTTCATAGCACAGAACATCAAAGTTATCTTTTAAGGTTATTGTTAACATTTTATTCCACCCTCCATAGGATGATTCTACTTTTTTTTTATGCCTGTTAGACTCTTGTAATATTAGTCAATAACACTGGTCTTTTTCTTTCTTTCCTATACAACTGATATGTGCTCCTTTTTGGAATTTTTTTCTGTGTGTTGTGTACTATTAACCAATTCTAGAACTCTACTCGAGATCTACACTTCTGGTAATGGCAAAACGTTCTCAATATTCTTAAAAGAAATTTGGGGCTTATTCATGAAAGACCAAATAGTCACGTTTAGGTGTGAATTCACATTTATTCTCTACTTCTTGGTCTTCGCATATTCAGCAAACTCTGTGATGTGATGAATTCAGGACTAATTTGACAGCTTACAACAGTCACAAACTCATGGAGCACTTCACACCAGTTTACGAGCAGGTAATTTGCCTATTCATCAGTATCTGTCCAAAGATTGAAGTGGTGAATTAAGGGGCTGACGACAGGGTTACTACTAGCCAACTGATGACGCCACACTACACAAGAGACGGCTAGTAAGCCAAGCATGTCTTCACTATGGGAATTCTCTGTTTAGTGAATAAGGAGTAGAGAATCAGTGTGTAGCAACCCAAAGTGATGAGAATTCACTTCAACAGTTGAATTCTCACTTTGATGTATTGATCCCTTAGGGCAGGGGTCAGCAATCTTTGTAGAGGAGGGAGCCATTTCACTCCCTCCTCCACCGTTGAAAAAGTCTTCTGGAGCCGCAAAGGGGGAGGAGCGCCTATGTTCCCAATCACATGACCTTTGACGTCCCATCACAAGAGACCTCAAAGGCCATGGGTGGGTGGGAGAGCAGCTACCTCGGAGCTGCACAACGCAGCTAAAGAGCCAAATGCGGCTCGCGAGCCGCGGTTTGCCAACCTCTGCCTTAGGGGTTTATTGACTAAAGTCCGAATTGTTGCATAAAGGTGTGAATTTCCCAGCTAACGATGGTCGCACACTACCCAATAAATGGCTACTGTCGCAGTCACGACTTCCTTATGGGAATATTGTCACTGTTATGGCTTTATTATTGTCATGGTCACAGATTTGCTATGGGAATCCACTGTTTAGTCAATAAGGAGTAGAGAATCAGGGTGCAGTCATCTGAAGTGATGAGAATTTACTTCCACAGTTGAATTTTCACTTTGGTAAACAACCCCCTCTTGAGTGTCAGGAAACGTTTGGTTAGGAGAGATACTCATTATGGCTCCGCGTCTGCATCTGTCAAGGTCCCATTTTCCCTAGAGCCAGCTAGTCAGGAGCGTCACATGCAGTTGGCTCCTAAATCCCCTTTGATGCATGACGTAAATGGATGCAGTAGCGGCGTGGCATCACGGATGCGCTCACGCACAGGCTCCTATATAAACCATCCAGACACTAAGCCCTGTGTCCGATTATAGATCTCTTTATGTGCTTTGGGTGTGTTTATATTCTGTTTTGTCTTCCCGTGTATGACACTGGCCTGTACCTCGTTCAAGATAATATTCTGCCTGCCTAGACCTTTAGCTTTGTCCACTGACCCTGACTCTTTGCCGCCTGCCCTAACCCTTGCTACTCATCCTGACCATCTTTTCCTGTGTATATCAAGTGCTCCTGTGCATAGTAGTCCTAGGGGCTGCTACCTGGGCATAGCACTGCAGCGAAGCCCTAACTTCCTTGCAGGGGCTCCAGGTGAAAACCAGGTGTGCCTTAGATTCCGCACCTTAGATTCCACCCAATACTCGCACACTACACTGTTATTGCTGCTTCCTCCTTCTCACATCAGTACTGGTGCCCGTCCTGACACTGAGTCTTTCATTATCACTATTTTTACATGGTTTAAAATGCCTTCCTATGGGAGTAGAGGTATCATCATTAGTAATAATGGTAGTACAATAGTGGTATAACCAACATATTCTTTTTTTACACACCAATATTCTATACGGTGACCATTTAGCGTTACACAACTGATAACTTGTTTCTTGCCAGTAACCTTAGAAGTAACGTTTTCTCTTCAAAAACAACAGAACAGGTTAAAGTAACATGAAGCATGACATTTGTATGTCTTTTGTAGACGGCCAAGTGGTGTTGCTCTTTGGTTTGGTCATCACTATGCTGAAGACTTGTTTCAAACCAAACTTGATATCAGTGGACTGTAAAATATCATGTAAAGTATGATCATTCATTAACATTGCTAAATTCTTTCTAATGATTTTAGTGATTGCAGTGAAGCCCTCACAATATTGAATTATAAAATATAGAACGTCAGTATCATTATTTATCTTCTTTGTGTCACCAGCCGTGTCTTTTTAATGTCCAGGTTTTTATGTCATTGCAAGGACAAGGCAATCAAGTCAACCAATTACTTCTTATGTGGTGCTGCCCAATATTTCCCATCCACTAAGCAAACGTAGATATGGAGGCATTCTGTTTCACTGCCTGCAGCTCCTTCAGTTGTCTGAGATATGGCTCACGTATATGATGTTTTCTCCCCCATATTGCATGAAACACAATGACAACCCTAGATAGATGTAATTTACTCACTGACTATTTTACAACATTTGATGCTTTGTGTAAGACTGAGCATGGAGCTATTTGTGGTGTGCTGGCTGTTGTGTGCAATGTTGTGTGTTGTGGGAATACTACAGTATGTGTACAGACATCCTCACCTGTTTATTAGTGCAGCATTGTTGCTTATCTGGGGGTTTGTTGGTGGAATGTTCATAACTAATCTTGGAGTTTTTGACCCTTCATACTTTGGGTTGCTGTGCTTTACAGACATGGCTGGTGCTGCTTCCCCTTGACCTCTTTGTCTTCTAGTTACCCAGCATCTCTAGCCTCAACTCTGTTTCTCAATTTTTGTTCTGCTTTCCCTTGACAATCACACTTCATATTCTCCTCTGATCTGTCCGCTCTCTGCCTGCATCTACACTTTTACTTATTTTACCTTGACCTTTAATGCCTGCTTTCAAAAGTTCTGATATATTTCTAAAAAGTATATATTTTATTTTAAAAATGCAATTACTATTACATTATTGGGCTTTCTGTGCACTTACTGAATATGTATTCTCAATTGCCATGTTGGCTTCTAGTTCTTTTAAAAAATGAATTAATTAATTATGATTGTCAGTCATTTGTTTAAAAATTGTCAATAATTAGTTTCAAAAATAGAAATTCTGATGAGAGTTTTCAACCCTGGCTGTGATGGTTATTTACACGGCTCCACCTGCAAAGGTTTTCACATCTGGCTGTATATCTGAGATGTTTTCTTCCACTGTCCCACCTAATTTCTACTAGGATAAGTAAAACCCCAGATGAAAATATCCAATTTTTCCTGAAAATTCAGTCTTTAAGTCTATAACAAGAACCATAGCATGGGAGTATTTGATGATGGTATTATTTTAACCTTGATAAAACCATTCCAGTTACTACCAGCCATTGTGGGTGTCTTAAATAAGCAACGTTTCATATTACAAAGTAAATGTACCAAAATCCCTAACGATGGACATAGATTTCTAGAAATAGAACACTGCTTTCATTCAGCACTCCCTTAAGATCATTTTAATGCAAAAATGTACATTCAGATAATTCCAGATTAACAACAGAATAACTAAATTAGTAATGGTGTTAGCTCTGTTAAAAATATCTCTCAAGACAATGTTATATTTTTTAAAAATTACAGCTACCTATCACAGTTTTTTTAAAGCCCTTACCATTATGTGTTATACTCCCACCAACTGATATCCAAGTATCCCCTTGGAGTATGCTGTTTAGGTATGCAGTGGAAGTTCCCCATAGGTGACCTAGGATATGCAAGGATTGGAACATACAAAGGCAATTAGGAGAACTCATCAACATGGGCAATAGTTTACAGAGGTCTATTAATCCATAGCAACCAATCAGCAGTTAGCATTTTCTGGTATTGGGAAACAAGAATAATAAAAGACAACTTCTGGTTGCTATAAGTTACTAGACCTCTCTTAAGTTTGCCCCATTGCTGAATTCACTTGATTGTTTTTCATTGCCAGCTCTTGTGCTCTAAATAAGAAACAAGAGGCATGGATAAGAAGAAAGGCAGGACTGGTCTAGACAAAGCATCCAAATGTTGGAGTATAAACTTCACAGTAGACATCTTAAAAGGTCTCTAGTGTAGGGTATCAGTCAATGTGTAAGTGCACTAGACCAGAACCAGAGTAAGTTCAGGGAAAATGGCTGCTGTAATCCTAAAGAGGACTGTGTAGACCTGGGGATATCTTTTAATTACTGGGAATTTTGCCTTTTTCTTCCATTTTCATTGGGGGTACAATTTTTATTAGCAGAACAGGTATCATCCATGGGCTATTAAAATGACCCACAGGTGAAAATGGTAACAAAAATATTAGTGGAAAAGTACGTACAATAAAGTGCCTGATAAAAAGTTTCCTGTTGTATGATGCTGCACTTTACTGATGGAACAAAAGCAAACATACTGTAGGCATCCTGTATTCAATAACTATTACTGTAATGATCTGGACATTTTACCAGCTGTGAATACAGGACTGCTTCAGTCATGGCCTGGCACTTAGAGTATTTTATGTTCTTTATAATATGCTTGTAATTTACTTCACTTGTTCTTTGTTAAGCACTTTCCCATGTTTGTACTATATAATTGTATTGTTGGATTGTACGAAACCAAGTGCCAATATATAAATAAAAATATACAAGTACATACAAATATATTCAGATTATTTTCTGCTGATCTATAGAGTAACTATACAGTTACTCTGTAAGAATCAGTAATGGAAGGGAAAGATGTTATAGAACCATAAATGTGGTTACTGGTTAGCTATAAAAAACACCCACTTTTAATTACTGAAATGGATCAATGGCAATTGACTATACATTATCTTACTCTAAACCACACAGAGGTCAACTAATTATGAAATAAATTCTGTATCATTTAGAGCATTTAGAAGGTTGGTTTGTGTTATTAAATAGCAATGGGATGAAACATGATTGTTCTTTGTTTATATATTGGACTCCTGGTTTCTACAACATGTATAAAAATTACCTTTTATTAATTGCAATGGTATCTAATATTAATGCTAATATAATGTGATTTACATACCGCTGTTTTTACACAGGGAAAAGGACTGGAGGATGTAATTTCCCTGGAGAGTGTATGGCTGTTCCCAGACATTTGGATCTAGATTAAGCCATACTGACAGACAATTGTTCAGCCTGCAGCAGCTATAATGATATAATTCAGACTTTGTAGAGGCGGCTATGTTTTATTTGCCATTATAACATAGGGATGGTCATGTAAAGTATATTAAACTGAATGCAATATTGTATTTTATATCTTTTTGAAAGCTTTAAATATATCTCCACATCCTAAATTAAAATGTGTAAGCAAGATATAAGGTGAAATTTATTAAAGTCAAAAAGGCTGTTTTTGACTTTTCCACACAAAAAATTGATTTAAAATTTTTTAAATTATGGAAAATTCTATATTGCAATATTTCCATCAATATTATGGATTTTCCATAGAAATAAACAGACTGAAAAGTTTTAATCGAATTTTCGATATTGGTAAAATTGATATCACGATATCAGCGCAAAAAGTTATTTATTGCTCGCAATATCGGTAAATGCGATATCAGTAAAATGTATTCAATATCGATATCTTCAATTTTATTACATTTCGCTCTAAGACATCACAATTACACAAAACACATTCATAAATAATTTTAGTGTTTTAAAATGACTTGAAACAGTGCAGTGTTTCAGATGCTCTCTTTACCCGTCAGACTGTGCTCGCCTCCTTACACATAGCAAGCTGGACAGAAAATCTTGGTTGGTTGTAATTTAAGTAGCAATGGTTCTCCTAAGACCAATGAAAATGGGTAGGAATTTATAGTTAAATTTAACTTGGCAAAACACAATGCTCCATGGCTCCAGCTAATTAATGCCCAAAGTAAAGACTTCTTGGATGAAGCATTCATGGAACTTTGTTCCATACCTTTAACTCCTGCAATGATGGCAGCTGCAGGTTACTGCTGAGATTTGACTGGTTTTTCAGGCATTCATACCATTTCAAAGAGGAAAACTATTGTAACAGAATCCTAATAATGGAATGTGCTTAAAGGGGAAAAGTCTTGCATAGATTTTCAGGTCCCACAGAATGGTGAAGCTTGCTCTACAACATTACAAGAGTCAATACTGACCCATTACCTTCTAATTGACTAATTAGTAGCTACATTTGATTTGGCTTGGCATGAGTCTGACATGTGTCATCTAAGACTAAATAGGAGGATATTTATAAAATTGAAAAATGTTTTGACATGTAAAGGTGGTGAAATATCAGCAATTTATTGATATTGCCATTTTCAACAGTTTATATACGTAGATGTTATGTCAAGGCTGTCAAAAATCCCTTGCCTTCTGTGGAGTACCGTATTTTCCGGGCTATAAGGTGCACCGGATTATAAGCCGCATCTTCCATCAGGGCTGTCCATCAGGGTTTCGTCCATATACAAGGCGCACTGTATAATAAGGCGCAGCACAGTACGTAGATCCGGTTCATGAATATTCACTGCACTTAATTAGGGGGGAGGAGTATGGTGTGTGCCGCGTGTTGCCTGCCCAAAGCCTGCCATGCCTGTGCTTGCCCGATGTCTGCCATGCCTGTGCCTGCCCGATGCCTGTGC
>WMED01004996.1:0-20032 GCA_019650415.1 Pipa parva
TGGCAGCAAGAAGATTTTTCTATCACAAGCACGTTTGAAGCTTGCAGTGCTATCCAGTCTTCACTCATATAACACTTTGAATCTATTCAAAATACCCATTCTTACGTTCTGGGACTCTTTCACTCTTTATCATCATTTATATACGTTAATGCAGTTAATGCAGTTAATGCAGTTAGTGTGATTTGTGCTTCTGTTCACAGGTTGTTTTGTTTCGTTTGCACTTTCAACACAGTGACCAAGGCACACTGTTTCAAAGGAGGAAGCAGCATTTGTATTATTTTTAATTGTTTTGAACTTTTTATTTCATCACACTGGACATTTTTGTATGATAAGCGCTGTTATACTATAGATATCTGTTTGTTGGATTTTTAGTTTCAAACCTTACAGTAAGACCTAATTTATAATCTTACGTTTTTTTCAACTTTATTATTTACATTATCGATTGATGTACTTTACTTATCTATAACAATTGAAAGGTGACAGGTGCACTTTAAGACTTTTCTTCAGGTAAAGTGAAATCTAGCGTTTAACAAACAAGAAACAACTTCATGATTTAACAATGGAATAAAACACCCGACTCTTTCATTTCTCCAGGACATTTATATATCTGTCTATTTTATTTATTGTTGCTCTTTTGTTTTTTATCAAACCTACCTTTTTATCACTAAGACCAGTGACTTGATCCACAAATTCTTCTTGAATCATAAAAGCAGCCAGGTTTGCAGTGTAGCTTGCCAAAAAGATTACTGCAAAAAATGCCCAAATTGACACTATTATTTTGCTGGTTGTACCTTTGGGATTTTGCACAGGAACAGAATTATTGAAGACCAGACCCCAAAGAAGCCACACAGCTTTTCCAATAGTAAAAGAAGGTCCATGTGGATCTGAGAAAACAGAATAATTTCTTTAATTGAAGAGGACCATACTTAGCAAGCATTTATAAACAAAGCAATTAAATTAAATATTTTTTAATAAAATATTTGATGACAAGATTTAGAAAGCATTTTCTTTTTTTTACAAAGTATAGTATATACAGTACAGACAAATTATTGTTCATTGTTGTGATTCTATCTGCTCTCACTGTAGCAGAATGGAATTTTCTGGGAAATAATTCAACATTCTACAGTATTTAGTGAGTTCAGCAAAATATTCACAAAAACTGTTATTATTTGTAATATATTTATAAGGTATATGCAGGTTCAAAAGTAAAAAAAAAAGTTATATTACTCTAAAAGCAACACTCATTCTATGTTTCTAATTGTGGTAGTACCTATATGGTTTAAGTAATCAGATGTGTAAGTAGAGTTTATGATATAGGAAAAATAAAGAGACCCCTAAGAACGAGGTTTTCATACACCTAAAGCTAGGTTCACACATGGCGTAAATGCACTGCGCATTGTCTAGAAAATACTCTGGCGTATTTCAGTTCAGCATATTTTCTAGATGCACATTTCTATTGTACTTACAAAATATAATGGGGGTTGTTCACTAAGGTGCAAATGTGACTGTCGAATTCGCAAACAGTGGATTCCCATAGCAAATCCGCTACAATTTCCCCATTGTAAAGTCGCGACAATTTTTTAATGTTAAGTTTGCCACAATTTTCCCATAATAAAGTCGCAACTACGACAAAATTCTCATTATAAAGACGCGACTGCGATAGTAGCAGCCTATTGCCACTGTCTTTATCTGGCGAATTTGCACCTATAGACAACAATTCAGACTTTAGTGAATAACATAGTGTGAATGCTCCTTTGGTGTTCATGGCTCTTCCTATCTGGCGACATTTTATGTGCAGTGTATATATGCCAGTGAAAATGCGATAGCAAGAACTCCAAATTGCATGCACTCGCGCATTACGTTAGTTTGGCCAGAACAAGGTAAGTTCTAGAGGGATTCATGGCATAGCTTTATTATTTTTGGTATGTGTGGCGTATAAACATAAATGTACTAGTGTGAACCAAGCCTAACAAATACTTTTAAATGTAAGCAGTACACACGCTGTAAATTTGAGGTACCAGAATTAATTAACGACAGACAGATAAGTAAAACTTACAGGAAGAAAGGGCTTGTGGCTTACACAAAAGAAAAACATTACATATAAAGATGAATTCTTGTAGAAATCTCTTCATAGAAATATAGTGGCCTTTTTAAAGGGAAATTTTTTATGCTATTTTTATCCTTTATAGCTTAAAAAATCATTTAGAATATTTTTTTATGTAGACTGAATTGTAAATATGCATATTGTTCAATAAGATATTTCTAAACATGTTTCAGTCCAATGAAATAGCTTTTATTCAGACTGCAAAAGCTAAATATACATCACTAGAAATCATTATATGGTTATGGTATGCTTTGTAATACAAAAAAACATGTTTTCTGTATTGTCTTTACTTTTACACAGCTTACTTGTCACACATGCTAGTACTCTATACAAAATGCTTCCCTACTCTCTATCTTATCTAATTCTTACCTGTAGCTTGTATTAAATATTTATATCTCTCACATTCTGCTTTTCTACCCTTATCAGAAGCCTGAAAAGCTTCTTCTGTTTTACTCTACTTCCAACCATTCCCCACCTTATGGCAGCTCCAACAATATGGCTGCTTACATACACATACACATGATTACATACATATGATATTTTTTGAAGGTGGAAGGGTTTTCATACATTTTAGATAAATAAAAGCACCAAATCATTCCAATAAATAAATTGGTTTTAAACATTTACATTTAAGTGGTTCTTCTAGGCACCACAATTCTATAATTTGCGTATGGTATTGCAGTGTCAACAACAGCCAGCGTCAACTTTGCTGAAGAAGGGTTGGAAGGTTGGAAAGGGAGATGGTAATGCTCCATGGGGAATAAATACAAATAAAATGCTGCAGTTAAAGAGGGAACATTAATACAAAAAATCCAGAAGAAATCTTTAATTAAGAAATTAGAGAAAAAAAACATAACAACAACACAAGACTCATTTATTTAGGACATCAATTAAATCAGATGCAGAAAACCTTCACAGGAAAATGAAATCACCTTCTCTATGTTTAAGGTAATAAAATGGACACACTCATGAAAAAATGATCAAACAATACAAAAATGGCCTTATTGCACCCAGAAGGCTTTATAGAGGCCAGACAAATGACAATCATCTAAATATACAGTTTCTGGAGTCAATAGCCTCCCCTGTTGTTAATATGGAGAACAAAAAGGGATTGCTCCTATAATCATGGAGGAATTAAACAAAATAAGTAATAAGGGCACTTAAACATTCAACAGATCCAGGTCTTGATGGGTTTATGGCCCTATGCTATCATAATTTTTTTCCAGAATTAGCAGCCAACATGCTGGAAATGTTTAATGTTGTTTTAGCAGGAAGAAGCAAATTCCATGAGGACTCATGGAAGGTGCACATAGTGATGATGCCAATGGTTGATACTGACACATCATGGGCGAAATTTATTAAACTCGAAAAAGCCGTTTCAGCTTTTCTGAGTTTAATCAGGAGAAGCCTTTCAAGTTTCTCGCAGTAAGTATCATAAGATTTGCCTCGATCTATACCTGTCATGAGAAACTTTTTTTTATTGAATATATCCATGGAAAGGGTAGCCATGCAGTATAGATACCTTTCCATGGATATATTCACTAAAAAAAGTTTCTCATGACAGGTATCGGTCAAGGCAAATCTCGTGATACTGTGAGAAACTTCAAAGCCTTCTCCTGAGTTATTAAACTTGGAAAAGCACAAACGGCCTTTTCGAGTTTAATAAATTTTGCCTAATGAAAAAATTATAGACCAAACTCAGAAGTTAAATATTTTTCAAAATCCTGGCAAACAGATTAGCAGCAATTATTCTATGTTTAGTTCACCCAGAACAGAATCAGGGAGATGAACCCAAGACATCCATTGTCTGGTAGGGGATTAAGATCAAAATCAATATAAAATATTTGCAGGTGATACATTATTTACTTTAACTATCCCTCCAGTATCATTGCCAATTTTATGCAAAATATCAGGCTTTAAATTGAATCCATCTAATGCAGCATTACCAATTTCAGTCCCATGTGATCAACAAACAATGATCAAAAACAAATTCCTATACAAATAGATAACCACTGGCATGAAGTACTTCAAAGTCAAGTTCCTCACAGGAGAGCTTCACACATTATCCACCTTTTATATCCTCACTTGAATCTCAGTTATAAAATGGAAACAATTTAGATTATCCCTAATGGGTAGGATAGCAATGACTAAGAGGGTGTAATTCAGCAATGTGCGAAGTGAGCTCCGGATCCTTTGCATCACTTCACACATGCTGTTATGCGCTCGCTGATGTCCTGCACGCGGACATCAGCGAACGCTTTAAAGGGTTTCCAGTCTCGGCAAGACCACTCGAGTCACCTCTCCAAGACTGGAATCCCTTTAAAGTGTTCGCTGATGTCCGCGTGCAGGACATCAGCGAGCGCATAGCAGCATGTTCGAAGTGATGCGAAGGATACGGAGCTCACTTCACACATTGCTGAATTACCCCCTAAGATGGTTACATTAATTAAATGACTATAATTATTTAGAGCTCTTCCAATTCCAAAAAACAAAATAAATAAATTCCAGGTAACTCGGGCAAACACCTTTTGAGCAATTTTGTATGAAAGGAGGAAATTTTGGTTGGTAGAATTCATCATTCATGTCGCTTTGTATTATTATATGTTGTGTGCGCTTCTCCACAACTTATTTTAATGGTTCCATTAAGAAAAAGAAATGTCGACTGCACTCTGATTGTAAGCGGGCTTGTAAAGGACCTGAAGTGTTTTACTTTTTGATAAAGGCACAGATCAAGTGTCTTTAAGAAAATAAAAATAAATAAAAGTAAACTGAACGGTACAAGGTTTTCTATTTTCATCAAATTTTGCCATTTCTTCACAAATCTTTTTCATCTTCATTCTTACAGCTGTTGGATGGGAAATAAAGGTTTACTCCAGTTTAAGAATAGTTTTTAGCAAAATCCAACTGAAAAAAAAAAGTTTTGACGTAGGTAAATGCTGCTGGGTTAACAACACATGGAAATGGAAGCATTGGAACACAAAACTTGGTGTAACTTAAAATTCACATTAGGAAAATGGTCAAAACAGGAAATAAGCTCAAATAAAATAAGATAACTCCATGAAAAACAGTACAACTATCTACATATGGTGTGTCAAATAACAGAATTAGCTTTGTAGAAAAAATAGCCCTGCTACATAGTTTATAGAGGTTCTGGCTGGTAAGAATATTATTCATTGAGAAATACCAAAAGAAAAAAAAAATGTTTTCCATTATCCCAATTCCGGTATATATACAGTATATAACACAGAGGCGACAGAGGTGATGGTACATTATAATCAACACAATTAGTTGTAAAAAAATATCTAAAGATCATTTATGGTAAAGATTATTTCAATATAATATTCGACTCTCAAATGAATGTTAATCCTCAGTGGAGATCCCCACCATTCTAGTGTTCATCAATGCCCATTCTCAGGAATCAAGCTTATAATTTGCTAATGAAATAGACCGAAAAATGTAGAACTGCAACTGCAACCAATAGATGCAGAAACACATAGTAAGGGATCAGAAATGAAGAAGCCAACTAAGGACATTAGAAGTACTGGAATAGGGATCAACTTGGACAATAACTGACTTAGAAAAGATATTTAAGCTGCCTAGTTTAACAATCTATAATCAATTGTTTTATTTGTAGTTATACAACATGATGGTGATTAATAGCACAAAATCATTATTAATTAGAAAAAAACAAAACAACAAATAATAAATGCAGACAAAATGTATTGTTTATATACCTCCATGTATAGGGTATCTATTTATCAATCATTTTTAAACATTTACTTTTGAAGGCAATGTGGTTACTTTCTGCTAAAAAAAAATTCTGTCAGTCACCTGTCAGTTTTTAACATGAGAAAATGAGAAAGTGAGGTTAAATGCCATCTGAATCTGATGTTCTACTCAGATAAATATGAAGTATTAACATGGACTCTGTATCTTTGCATTTGATCACACAAGAAAGTTTCCAGGCTGTCTTGCATCAATGAAGCTAACTCCTGTACCATTTCAGGGAGAAAGACTACATAAACAACCTACATATTAAACAGGCTTGACTTCAGCCTCTGGCACAAAACTCACTATTCATTTTAACAGTAAAATGGGTGTGGTTCTTTGTGCCAGATGCTGATAAAGTGTCATGTTAAAATAACCTGTTACTGCATCTTTAATTAATCTAAAAAGTTCTCCTTTTGTAAGAATTTCTACTTTACTCTATATTTATAAAATGGCACTCTCATAGTAAAGATGGGGGCAGTGTGGTGGCTCAGTGTTTATAACTGCTGCCTTGCAGCGCTGAGGTCCTAGGTTCAATTCCACCCTGGACTTCATCTGCATGGAGTTTGTATGTTCTCCCCACACTTGCGTTCATCTCTGTGTGTGACAAAATAGGGAAACTAGATTGTAAGCTCCATGGGGCAGGATGTGAAGTGAAAAGCGCACTATACTGAATAAATAATAATAATAAGAATAAATAATAATAATATTACATGGGGTATAGTTTCTGACTAAACTTTCCTACCGCCCAAAATCCATATATAAAGTCACTTTGACACTGCTGAAATGAGGTGGCGAGACCACTCGAGATCACATCATGAAGCCGGCTTAATTGTCAATCAAGTAAGCTGGCTTCATAGTACAGCCTCTCAACCCGACTCAAGTCGGATTCACCGAAGGAAAACTTTTAAAAGGTAAGTATTTTTTAATATATTTAAATTACAAAGTTGTTTAGTCTAATATATATAAAACCATTGTTGTTAAATATTTTGTTTTATCCTCCTACATAGAGACTCTTTAAATTGTTATATATTTTGCTGAACTAAAAATATGCCCCAGCATTATAACGTTATAAATAGAATGTATTAAAAATTTAAGAGTAATGTTAGTTATTTAGAAAAATACTGTAATCATCAGGTGAGGAACATAGAGTTCATGTTACTTTGCATATAAAATATATATTTACATATATACAATATAAACATTAGTGTATACAGTATTTCTGCCATTCTGTTGAGATGAATTTACACATTCTGTGCTATCTATATACTATATACATATATGCAGCAAAACATGTCAATCACATGAGAAACAATAAATCTATTTGAGACCCAGTGTATACATCTATCTTTTCTAGGGAACACAGTATTGCATCATGATACTAAAGGATATATCAATAATGAGAGGTACAGTAATTGGTTGGTATAAAATTCAATAAATCTATTATCAGCCTAGTCATATGTTTCCAAGTCCACCATCTGTTTATTTTTAATCGATTTTTATTAAATCATTATTTATTTTCACCTTAGTTTTGTTTCTTTATCATCATCTCTGGCAAGCTGACTTCGGGTTTTTTGTCCTTGATTCATTATTTTATATGTTCTCATTTAGATTTCATAATCAATTATTTGCCTCATTTAAATATACTAATTACTTTTTTCTTCTTACTTTATTCCTAATACTATGATCTATTATATATGGGGTCATCAGTTATTCTACTAGGGATTTAATTGAACATTTATTGTACTTAATGTGTTCATTATAACCTGCCAAACTACTGGGTAATGTGTGATAAATTAGAAAAATATTAAAAAAAATAAACTCAAAGTATACTTAATAATGCACATTAACATTATTGTTCTATTGCAGAAATAATGTGTAGTATTAGAATTAAAAATTAAAGGGCATGTAAAAGCAGTTACAAATCAAGCGTTAAATGTTTTTTAACCCTTTGTTTTTACAATAGTTGTCACGCATTAGTTTTTGTTTAAACTTTTCCTACTTTATAATGTTAAAGTGCATCCATCAGCTTAAAGTGACATTATTTAATAAAGTTTAGTAAGCCATTAATAACATCTTTCAAATAGACATTCATAAAAAAAAAACTTAGCTTTACAGAGCTTTCCCTCGATGCCTCTGTCTGCCAAACTGACATTCTGCTAGACTGTTGGTTCTGTGTAGCTGTAATATGGAGCTGGCTTACTTGACTGACAAGTAAGTGGCTTCCGACTGCGATAATCATGGGTGCAATCATGTGATCACACACACATGATTGCGCACATGTGAATTTGTGTGTGCACATGTTCACACAACTAGGCTAAGGAACTCAAAGCACATGCATTGTAACGCATGTGCTTTGAGCCTCCCCAGTCAGTAATTATGCTCCACTGACAGGGGGAAATACTTTACATAAATAAAGTAAGTTAAAAATAGATTTTTACTGTGGGTGTTTGTGGGGGCTACACAGTACATTTGTGTTGAGTTGTGCTTTTGTGGGGTTACACAGTATAATTGTGGTGGGTTATGTGTTTGTGGGGGTTACACAGTATGGGTGGGGGTGGGTGTTTGTGGTGGCTGCACTGTTGGTTGGTTGTCTGTGGGCTTTATGGGCATTTTATTCTAATGAGGGTTTATGGTAATTTTCTCTGTGAATGGGGATTATGGGAGATTTTCTGTGTGAATGGGGTTAATGGGGGTTTATATGGGATTTTGTGTGTGAATGGGGCTATTGAAGCTTTCTGGGGTATTTTTGTGTGAATGGGGTTAATGGCGCTTTATGGGTGATGAACTGTGTGAATGAGGTTAACGGGGGATCTAATGAATTACATGTGTAAAGCCTCAGGGCAGTTTCAGCTGTCAGCAGTGGAGGAGTCATAACTGTGCAGTAGAATCTGACTCCAGGCACTGTAACCTGACTTCTTAGCTTACAATGCTAGTTCACGAGTACTCTTCACTGAGCATGTGTGAGATTTGGAGACAGGGGAGGAGAGCCTGATTGTTAATGGGCATTTATACAGTGTTTGAGTGGCAGGTAAGGCAGAAAATGGCTGTAATTGGGACAAGATATAAGTAAGTGTATCTTAAATATACTTTTAATATTTTTTTTGTTCCTAACTACTTTGTTAGCATTGTAATGTAACATACTATATAAAAATATAAAATTCTGGAGCTGACAGGTGCACTTTAATTTGCTTGTAGAATCCCTGGCAGCACAGGGTATAGGCATGCCCCCTAAACCTCTATAGCCATGCCCCCTCCAACTTCATGCCATTTACCGACTCTCCCATAGCAGATGCAGTCGGAGTGAAAGGGACTGAGCATGCTCAGCGATATCTACCCACTCAACTATTGGCTGGATAGCTCTGGGCATGCGCAGTCCCTTTCACTACAAAGTAGAAGTTTAAAAAAATAATGCCTGACAACTACTTAAGATATAAAAACTAAGGGTTAAGACACATTTAACCCTTGATTTGTAACTGCCTTTACTTACCCTTTAAATGAAGCAAAACTCATTACATTTACAAATTATAATTAAATAATTCACAGTAACACTGGAATTTGTATGGAATGATATGGGTCTTATAATTTCATAAAAAGCTAGTTATGATATCAAAAATAGCTGTTTATAATTTGACCCCAATTTCATGCTAAAAAATATAATTTTGAAAAATTTTGATTCTTTGGGGGCGAAATTTACTAAGGGCGAAACGACCGCATGTGCGGTATTCCCATCGATTTGTGATCGTGCGGTCGCAAATCAAGCGCAATTCCAATCGTGCAATCGCAAATAGATTGCGATTGCGATTGTGCAATCGCAAATCGATCAGAATTGCGATCGTGCGATCGCAGATCGATCGGAATACCGCACGTGCGGTCAGAAATTGCGATTGGGCGGACTAAATCCGCCCTTAGTAAATTCCGCCCTTTAACTTTTCAAAGTGGATCTTGAAATTTAAAAGAAGGGATTTACAAAAATAAAAGAAAGATTTAACAAGAGCTTCTGTCTACAACTGATTCTTTTGACTAAATACTTTACATTGTACCTTGGCAAATGTAGGAATAAAACTTGCAGTTTCTGAAACATGGTAATGCTGTAGTGTATAATTTTAAGTGAAACAAAAGAAAAAATGACCACCAGTTGGTTATTCTGTCTGCCATAATACTCTCTTTTGAGTGACAAAACATCATGGCAGTTATGGGCTTTCTAAATAAGCAGTATTACATTACAGTATAATACTACAATCTTTAAAGGGGAACTATAGTGCTGATATAACTGCACACGTACATATAAAACTCCTTTATACTAAGCCAATTGCTGACACAAATAGTTAAAAAAGTTGAGGGAAGAAATAATACTTGCAGTATGCTTCCCTTAATTAATTTTCCTGAGAGCTAACATTTTCCTTCCCCCTGCTCCTCCTCCTGTTCTGCAAGTCAGGCAACAGGAGAAGAAAAAGCTGCTATTGGTTAAGCAGTGTGCTGACCTCAAAGGTAAACTAGATTTAAAGGTGTAAATGTATTTTTTATTTTTATTTTTTATAAAACAGCCTTGTGTATTACTTGTATAAAGGTTAATGTCCCCCCTAAAAGTTACAAGGACATTAAAGGTTACCTCATTCCTTATATAAAATTCCCATCTGGAACATCTAGTGGACTATTACAGTCATTAAATATGCTTATATATTGCAGTGTGGGGATAATTTTATTAAAATTTTCTTGATCTGCCAGTAACAAAAATTATTTTGGTACTGACTAGTTGTGGGGTCCCACCCTAGTGTCTATAAGAGAAAATGTAAATGCTATGTTGGGTATGGGGCTATATTATAAAGAATATGTTATATCAGGTTGATAAATTGCAGAGGGAAGCGATAGAACTATTGGTTGTTCCCCAATCACAGAAGTATAGTTCTTGACTTAACTCACACACATCACATTATTTGCTATGCTTATTTGTTCCTAAGGTCAAAATAAATAAATAAAAGCCAGCGCAGCAAAAAATGTCAGATATGTCATCTATTTATAGCCACAGATATTCTGGTTTTACAAACCAATAGTGGTTTAAAAACTGGAAATGTACAAATCACAATGAATAATAACCAGATGGTCCTATTAATGATTAGTGACCTAGTAGTCATTCAGAAACTGCAATCCTTGGGACACCCTTTTCATGTGACCCTTCAAGCACCAAGGTGCCAAAGACCAATAGCAATATCATAAAGTAATTGAACCAGTGAGCAAGCCACTGTCAACTGTAGCCTGACATTCACCAGAACAACAATTTAAACTCCTTTTTAAAGATAGGTATTTTGGACATTGGTAAGGCAACAGATTAGAAACCTTTTATTATAAAAAGTAATTATCAATTAATTTTTATTTTTACTACTTTTATTATGTGACTCCAAACATTGTGTAATCTTAACTGCTTTTTTAAAGGGCACCTGTCGCCTGAAAACTAATAATAATTTAGGTTGTACTAATGAAATAAACATTTTTGTAAATATAGATGTATTTTAAATATACATTTAAACAGCATTTCTCTCTGTCATCTCCCCTGTCAGCCTGACTATGACATTTGTGCAGAATGTTCCTTCACATACTGTAGACGAGGGCTTTTAACTCATAACATAGCAAAGGCTTTTTATTATCATCTTAAGAGAAAAGACCAAACCCTAGGCCTACTGAATTTTGCCTCCAGATCAATGGCTTCTAAACCTTCAAGATGACATTATGCCTAAACATCCATGCATGGTACACATAAAAATTGCATTGCATTAGAGAGAAAAAGAAATGATTATTAGAATGAGAAAGGATATGAAATAACTGCAGAAAGATTACATAATGTGTGGAGCAAAATGAAAATGTCTCTACAACTAAATTATTAAATTTGAGAAACTGAATACCTTCTCTATATAGGAATGTATCTGGGAGGGGTGTTATGCATATTCTACTGAAGAATACAATCTATGTATAGTGCCAAAACTAGTACATTTTACAACACAGCCATAGCAGCAAAGGTGAAATCCCACTTCCCAATGAGTAAATTAAGTGTTCACTTATTGGATATATAAAAAGAGCACTCTGCAGCACAAGAGCTAAGACCATAAGTAAAAACAAAACGTTAGAAAATGTAGTATTGGTGACTGGTTTATTGAATCATCTCTTATGTCCAAGTCTTTCAATCCTTCTCCCTGCTTCCCTCTAGTTATATCAATGAAATCTGATTTGTGTTTGATATGGCTTCTACTGTTACAACATGGTTCATTTATTTTTTTTTTTTCAATGCAAATTAAAAAACTATTTAAATAAAGCACAATTTACAGTAGTGAATGTTAATTGTCTTATTATGTAAGGAGAAAGCTTTTGTGCAACGCCATTGGGAAAGCCTTTGCTATGTTGGTGCTCACTAAAGGGGGTTATTCACTAAAGTCTGAATAGTTTCATATAGGTGCGAATTCGTCAGATAAAGACGGTCGCAATAGGCGGCTACTGTTGCAGTCGCGTCTTTATAATGAGAATATTGTCGCAGTCTCGATTTTATTATGGGAAAATTGTCACAATTTTAACATTAAAAAATTGTCGCGACTTTACAATGGGAACATTTTCATGGATTTACGATGGGAATCCGCTGTTTGCGAATTTAACAGTCAAATTCGCACCTTAGTGAATAAGCCCCTTAAATGTATGACCTTTTCAGTAAGATGCTAAAGAAAATAAGTTCAACAAATAGGAGAAAAGGGCATTCAATAAAAAAAGAGGGTAATAAAAAAAACTATTAAGGTTTCTAATATTCTTTTAATTCTTTTATGCCATTTTATAGTCAGGATCTTAAAGTAGAAATCTTACCTTTCCCTTGTGCTAAGTTCCTGTTATATCCTACTGGACTAAAGTATTCAAATACGAACACAGCCACGGCAGACACAAGGAGAAGCATCACAAACATCATTACCCAGACAGAAGCACTAAACGGTTCTGCAGCAAGATGGGAACAGAAAAAAACCAGACACAATTCATTAACATGACATTTGTAAAGGGCACAAAAAACCCAATTATACTGCATTCCCAACAGTTAAAGAAAAACATCAAGAGAAATTGCATTCAGCAACATAAGAGAACATAAAACTATTATTATAATTCAATTGTTTGTTAAATATATGTATGTATGAATATTTTTATTTATAAAGCGCCACTAGGTTACACAGTGCTTTACAATTCAACAATACAATCATAAGACAGACATGGGAGAAGTGATTAACATAGTATAAGTAAATTGCAAGCATAAAATCATAAAGATACATCACTCTGTCAGGCCAAAAGGATGGAGGTATCTGCCCCACAGAGCTTACAATCTAAATGAAATGGAGACTTAAATACACAGATAGGATGGAAACTTAAAGTAACTTAAAGTGTCAGAGTCATTAGCATGTAAGTGCTATTAGAAAGAATACATTGTTGGTTAAGGATAAAATGAAGACCAGAAAACCAGTTCTAGTGCTCCAAGAGGTAAAATTTCACTTTAGTTTTGAAAATATTGAGGGAATTGGTATAAAATTCCAGAGATAGAGAGCAGAAAGAGACAAGTGTTAAAGACAGGAATTGGTAGTCTTAGTGACTGGTTCATAAAGATGATTGCTTTGTGAGGAACGGATTTGATGACTAGTTGTATATTTGCACACAAGTGAAGAGATTTACAGAGGTACAACAGAGGGAAGTGCAGTAAATATCAGGAGGAAAACACTGTAAATTACTCAATTTTTTAACCAGAGCAAACAAGTGTTGGAACCTCTGGGGAAGTCCCAACTGTCACTTCTGAGAGAGAGGGAAAAAATTCAGGGCAGAATTTATAATTGACTGTAGTGGAGAAAGATGCAAAGCTGGAAGTCCAGCTAGAAAGGCATTGCAACAGTCCAAGTGGGATAAGATGAGGGAATGAACGAGGGTATTAGCAGTGAGTTAGCAACCTGAGAGAGAAATGGACAGATCTTGGCAATGTTACAGAGGAAAAATGTATAGGTTTAAGAATAGAGAGCAGAATCATGTCACCTCAATACAATGTGCAGACCTAACAGGGTTAATGCTCACACCAACAAGTAAAATGTTAAAAGTGGGAGTAGGGCCAGGTTTAGGTGGACAAATAGTCATTTCTGTTCTGTTTTATCAAGATATTATATGAGATGCACATTTCTATTGCAGTACAATAACTATCCTTGTATGCCTCTCCTAGGACTGATGCCATTAAGTGGTGGATAAAAATTGGTAGCATAGAGTCTGAAGCAAAAAAAATAAAATGTTACTGCCAAGAGTCAATAAGTAATAAGATTAAGAGGTAACCTAATAAAATAAATAAAATATATCAAGAGTTAATACAGAGATCTCTCGCACAATCTGTTTACACCAAGAACTGTAAGTATAACAAGGAGGCATCCTCCACAGAAAAAGGAAAGAAATATTCTACACCAGCATATAAGGGGGTTCTTAACTGTAAGAGCAGTGAGGTTATGGACCACTCTGCCTGCCTCTGAAGTAGTTGCAGTTGATTCAATTAAAGAGGTTTGGATGCTTTCCTTCAGTGTAAGAACATTAAAGGGGGTTATTCACTAAAGTCCAAATTGCTGTGTATAGGTGTGAATTCGCCAGCTAAAGACAGTTGCAATAGACTGCTACTGTCGCAGTTGTGTCGTTATAGTGAGAATATTGTCACAGTCAAGACTTTACTATGGAAATTTGTCACAGTAGTGACTTTATAATGAGGAAATTGTCACAGTCGCGGATTTGTTATGGGAATCCACTGTTTGAGAATTCGACAGTCGAAATTGTACCTTAGTAAATAACCCCCATATTATGGGTAATAGAAAACTGGAGGTAGAATCTTGACCTAGGGAATTATTCTGATTGTCGGGAAAGATTTCTTTCCCATAATATGAGGATAATTGGCTCTTGCCTCACAGGTTTTTTTCCTTCCTCAGGATCAACATTGCTTGAAATTAGGCTGAACTGGATGGACTTGTGTCTTTTTTCAGCCTTAGAAACTGTTACTATGTTACTTGTGTATGTAGTGTTTCCATTAAAAAATACATTAGCTTTATCAGCTTGTTTATTACTTAAACATTTAATAAATGCAACAGGATTGAGTATTGCCTGCTTATACAAAAGATAACTTTAATCAAAGTAATGCAATCTACCATTGCTAAAAATCTACCAGAATGCTAAAAAGTAGCATTTTTTAGCATTCTGGAATAACTGCCATGCCAACCCAAATAGGATTTGTTTCTCTTCCCAAGTTACTAAGACTTTAGGGCAAAACAGTTAACTGCACAGCATTTTTGTATCAGGACAAAATCCATACCCCAGGGGCTCTCATTCTCTTAGCTATAGATTTGCTTAGAATTGCAGGCACAGACATTTTTACATTGAAGTGAATTGAATTCACTGCTTTTACCCCTAAAGGATCATTAAGAAGAAAAATGTTTTTTGGATTGCCATGGTAGTCTTTTCCATGGAGTCATTGTAAAAATAGCCAACTGTTATGAACAGAGTCCCATAGAAAATAATGAAACTAGGCAGGGGTTTACTTACTTGACAAATAAAGAAGTCTTAAACCATCAAACAGGAAAAATAAGCACATAGATGAAAGTTTTGCTATGCAGAAGTAACTGCCATTACAAACCAAATGGGATTTTGTTTCTTTTTATCATGGTATAGTAATAAAGAGGTGTGGGTGGGGAGACTTATACCTTGTGAATTATAAATAAATATGTATCATTTTACAAATAAATTGTATTCCGAAGTGTGATTATCAGTATGTGGTAGGGGCTAGAAGCTCTGTTCACTTGTAAAGTATATCCAAAGTTACCTTGTTTTGGACTGGAGGCTCATACTTTCATTGCTCCTACTATTTAACCCTCTATAGGATGTGCTAGACAACATTGTTGCTTAAAAGGTTTTTGACATTTTGATTGTTTGCTGCTTTCTGCAACTGGGGGAAGAAAAAATTCTGGATTCAAACAGATTGGAAAATTGTATATTTCACATTAAATAACGGCAACATTTTTATTAAACTCGGAAAAACCTTTTTGGCTTTTCCAAGTTTAATTGGGAGAATGCTTTGAAGTTTCTCCCAGTAAGTAAAACTTCTAGCGCAGGAAGAACATGTGCAGTTTACTGTAATGAAGAAGGAGCCATGGTAGCCATGTTTGTTTTGGGATCATTATTTAAATAACAAAGAATATAGTTTTTCCTTGGCTACTGTTTAGGTTAACTATAAAATCACAAAAGTGAGAGTTTATTTCCTTTATTAGTGGTTTGAAATTGGTATTGAATTGACTAGCCTACATTAATAGTGAGAGGAGTTTATCATTTACAGTATGAATATGCATTTCAAGTAGAGAACGGTTTAGTATGTTTAAGAGTTTGTGTGCTATATGACAAATAAAGATACATATAGTGTTCCCTGCAGAAGACATATAAATATCACACACATCATTTTGCTCCTTTTTTTCCTATCTAGGTCATAAAAGCCTTGAAAGCCCAAAAGCTTTTAGCATACGATGGTGTCATTTCTAAGAAAAAGAAATGTAAGCTTTTTAAAGCCGACCGTCAGCAACAAATAAAAATTGCAATAACTTGGATTAGCTGTGTATATTAACCCTGGATCTTTTTTCTTTTTTTTCCTTAAAATGTTTAAATATTTTCTACTTATAATAAAAATGAAAAACATAACACATCATGAGTGCTGATGGAGCTATGGGTATTCCAAATGAAAGCTTAGAATATTATGAATAGTTCATTCTGGGTATATTTTCAAAGCTGTATTCCAAGGTGTTCATTTGTATAAGATAGCTTATGATGCCCTAGAGTTTCTTGAGACAAGTACAATAAATAAGTTCGAAACTTTCAGTCATCTTAAAAAAAAAAATGAACTGCTTTGAAAATATTTTTAAATTTAACAGTCTGGTATATCTCTACATTTTTATTGATATACAGTGGCGTATGGTGAGCCCCAGTAGCACCCGCAATAGCAGGGGGGTGCAGGCATCAAGGGTGCACACTACCAGCCATAGAACACTGCTTTCTTATGCTTCATATGCTATTTGTAATGCCAATGTTATGCTGCATTTTAAACAAGTTTTGTTTGAAACGCCAAAAGAATTTCTACAATGACCTCTTATAGTATATGTTCTGTAATGGGTATAGCGATGTGCTATGTGAGGGAAGGTATGTTTCTCCAACAGACTGTTCCTATGGCTGGAGGACATCCCAATTCTTGAGTTTAGCTCCAGTTGCAGAGTAAACCTGTGTTAAAAAGGCAGGAGGGAAAGCCTGTGGGTGGGGGGTTGATGTTGCTAAATGAGGAAGCTCTGAGAGACACAGAGACCTGTGGAAAAGCCCTGTTATAGGATTGTGGCTGGACTGCACCTTGAGACCCTAAAGAGAGTGATTCCTGGAGAGGGGAAGGTATATTTTGGTTATATAACTCTGAACTGTATGAGTTGCCGTTTCCCACGGTATTTTGAGAAGGGACTTTTCACAGTGTGTAAAATATTTAACAAAAGCGTTGTTGAAATTGAACAACTCTCTGGTAAAGGATAAAAATAAACTGTAACATTTAAGAAACTTACCTAAAAAAGCAGATGGAGAAACAGTGCCATTGCTACGCGATACCATAACGCTAATTCCAGTTTCAACAAACGGAACAGAAAAATCAACTGCTTCTGAACGCTCTTCATTGATTGTCAGTGAACCTACTGCCATAGCTGCTCGTTTATAAACAACCTAATCCATGGGAAAAATATCGTAAAGAAAATAGAACAATTTGTAAGTACAATGACATTACTCCGTTCTTCCATTAAACAAGGAATTTTAAGAACATTTTTAACTAAAGAGCTTTACCTAACAAAACTTACTTCACCAATCATTCCATTCCAAACATTCTTGATTTTTTTCCCATGTTTCCCATTAGTTACTAGATAAAGATCATATGTAAATTTGACAGTCTTTGAAAGCTTCTTCAGTATATCTATGCAGAAACCTTTGCAACATTTTTTCACTGAGGTTCCTTCCGTTGTTGAGTTGCTGCAAAAGAAGAATAAAATAATTCTGGGTGCTTGATACATACTGTGCATGCAGAACTGATTATATTAAAGGAAATATTCACCTTCACTAATTGTATTGTATTAGGACATAAATGAACAGCTGAACACCTTTAGGTCGAAATGTATTAAAGTCGGAAAGACCGCTTTGGGTTTTTCTGACTTTACCGAGTGAAGATAACGAGATCAAGTTTCACGACCCCAAATTTTTAATATTTTCCATGGAAAGGTAACCATGCTATTAATGTGAAGTATGGATAGCTTTCCAAGGAAAAAAATGTGAAAACGCGAGATCGAGAAACTTGAGATTTCTCTAGGTAAAGTCAGAAAGACCGCTAGTCTTTCTGACTTTAATAAATTTCACCCTAATTAATGTCATATTAAAGAAATCTTATTTTGGGGTACTTTTAAAGATGTTTTATAAAGCAATGGTATCTAGATAAAGCAATAATGAGAAAAATCAAGGTAATAGTTATGGCATACTTTTTGTTGGATTAGATATCTGGATTAGTGTTAAAGGGGCACTATAGTGCTAATATAACTGCACACATACATATGAAATTCCTTTAAATTAAGCAAATTGCTGACACAAATAGTTAAAAAAAAGTTTAGGGAAGACATAATACTTTGTTACCCTTAATTAGTTTTTCTGAGAGCTGACATTTTCCTCCACCTCTCCTTTGTACTGCAAGTCAGGCAACATGAGAAGAAAAAGTTGCCTGACTGCTATTGCTTAAACAGTGGGCTGACCTTCTGGCTGTATAAATTAAGCTTGGAATGCAGGAGATTACAGATGGAAAGCTGACTTGTGCACATGTGCTAAGTAGTAAGTTGAGCAAAAATGTCTGGGGGAGGCTACCTTTTCATGGAAAACTGGCCAGTACACATCACAAAGACATTTCCTGGTGCAGGAGTTTATCAGTACTGCGTACTCAATCATTCTGCATCACATGAAACACCTACTGGGGAGAAATGCTTCTCACTATGGTATAGTACTGCATATGTAAATATGTTGTTTCATCTGAAGCAGAATTATTTATTACATAACCCTGGAAAACTCCCAAACCAGAAAATGTGTTTGTGACATGTACTGGCCAGTTTTCCATGAAAGGTACCCTCCCCTGGACATTTTTGCCCTACTTAATAAACGCCTGCGCACAAATTAGCTTCCCTCTGTAATCTCCTGCATTCCAGGAATGTAATCAAGCATGACTGATGAGGCCAAAAGGTCAGCACACTGCTTATCCAATAGCAGTCAGATAGATTTTTCTTCTTGTGTTTAGCAGTTATATCACACACATTTTCTGGTGTGGGAGTTTTCCAGGGCTGTGTACTAAATCATTCTCCTTCAGATGAAACATCTACTGGGGAGAAACGCTTCTCACTAAGGTAAAGTTATAGTACTGCATATGTAATCTGACTAAAGTTTACCTTTAAAATAATACAGCCAAACATAGTAGGTATGATGATCAAGGAAGATTTTCTAATTGTGATAATACCCCAGATCCCTACTTTTGCTACCCTACAGTAAGAGGGGAAGTTTCTAAAGATCATTTTGAACTTTTCTCTCTGTTTCACCATCTATTAATGCTTTTTTTCGCTAATTTTGAATTTGCTGGACTTTTTGATTTCACTTAAATATAAAGGACCAATAAAATATTGCCAATATAGAAAAAAGTCCATTTTAATAAATATTGATAGTGATGTTCTTTTTCCACTCAAAAGATAATCTGAGTGTGGGAAAATCACAAGACCTTAGCCATAGTTTTAGAAACTGGTGATAACAGTAATATCGTTATATTGATGATATTTTCACCATTTTTAACAGGTCAAAAAATGTTTAGAATTTTATAAATATACCCTAATGTACTATATAAAGTGTTGTATACTGAATGTGCAATGTACATTCTTGCACAGAAAGGATATATGTATTGTATGTGCAAGTACACTTCTGCAATCCATGCAGTGCAGGTAGTGTTTGTTTCTTAGCATAAACCTTAAATTGTGTCACACTTAGGACAAGAGATTATATGTAGGAGGTTAGCAGGGGAGTAAAATGAATGAATGCAGGGGA
>WMED01004997.1:0-20030 GCA_019650415.1 Pipa parva
TTTCATGATTGCACTATTTCAAATTATTCTAATTCGTTGACCAGCACTTGTACACAACATGAAGAGTACTGGCAGATAGGAGGTGAGGTGAACGTACAGGTAGAGTTCACACTATGTTGGGTAAATATAATGGAAAAGTGTGTCTAGAAAACATGCCAGACTGAAATACGCCAGCATATTTTATACATGTGCTTTTTTTTAAAAGCACAATGCACATATGCGCTAATGTGAACCGGGCCCAAAGGGATATTATAACTAGGAAACAAAGTTTTTCCTTTTGCCTTAACCAATCTTTAATTTTTATGAAAGTGGATCACCACTGAAATAAGAATGGTGTAATTGTGGAACTCTCTGCCTGAGGAAGTTGTTATGGTTAATTCCATTAAAGAGTTCAAAACTGGTTTGGATGCTTTCCTTCAGTGTAATAACATTATAAGTTATGGGTATTAGATAACTGAAGGTGGGACCTTGATCCAGGGAATTATTCTGATTGCCATATTTGGAGTCGGGAAGGAATTTTTTCCCTAATATGAGGATAATTGGCTCTTGCCTCAAGGGTTTTTTGCCTTCCTCTGGATCAACATTGCAGCATTGCAGGAAAATAGGCTGAACTGGATGGACTTGTGTCTTTTTTCAGCCTTATAAACTATGTTACTATGTTTTAATTTGAAAGAACTCTTTGTTCCTAAATAATACTAACTTCATCTTTATGAACACAGCAGTGATTCTCACTTTACAAATGTATGTATATGTATTGTATATTTTTATTTATAAAGTGCCACAAGGTTACGCAGTGCTGTACAATGTAACAATAGTTATAATACAGAAAAGAGAAGTGCGTAACAAAGAACAAGTGCAGTAAATTACAAGCATATAATCAAGAAAATACATCACTCTAAGTGCCAGGCCATGACTGAAACAAGAGGATGGAGGTCCCTGCCCCATAGAGCTTACAATCTAAATAGCAGGAAGACTTACATAAACAGATAGGAGGGTAATAAGTGCAGTAGCATAAGTGACAGTTCATTTAGCTATAGGTGCCAATTAAATAAGAAATAAAAAAAATATAAATTTTGAATAAATAGTTGCTTAAATATAAAATAGAGAAAACAGCTCCCGGCACTCGCAGAGTAAAAACAATGATATTTATTCAAGCATCTTTAAAAGCAAGATCCAAATGAAAGGATAAAAACATATAGATGTTATAATGGTGCCATCGTAACATCTATATGTTTTTATCCTTTCATTTGGATCTTGCTTTTAAAGATGCTTGAATAAATATCATTGTTTTTACTCTGCGAGTGCCGGGAACTGTTTTCTCCGTTTATGCTGCATTGGGCCTTTCTTCCCTGGCACCGAGTAAGTTTTTCCACTTTTTCTTTTTCACTGTTTTGAATATTCATTTGGATTGAGCATTCCCTTCCTCTTCACTAAATATAAAATAGACATTAAAACCAGTGCTAGTGCTCCAAGAGGTAAACTTTTAATTTAGATTTAAAGAAATTGATGATTGCTCTTGGCAGAGGTAGAGGGGTAGACAATTCCAAAGATAAAGGGCAGCAAGAGAGAAGGGTTTAAGACAAGAATGGGCAGTCTTGGTGAGGAGTTCATGAAGAAAGTTGCAAACAAGGGAAGATATGTAGGGAGGGGAAATAAAGTGAAGTGCTTTGAATGTCAAAAGTAGGACACTGTCAATAATATGTTTATTAACTGGGAGACAAGGAGCAGACCAGAGTTGTGAAGGAGACTTCTGGGGAGAGAGGGAGATTATTCTAGAAGCAGAATATGGAATAGACTGGAGCAGGGAAAGATGGGAAACTGGAAGGCCAGTTAGAAGGGCATTGCAATAGTCCAAGTGGGATAAGATGGAGGCATGTATGAGGGTGTTAGCAGCAGCCTGAGAGAGAAATGGATGGATCATGGTAAAGTTACGAAGGAAAAAGTGACAGTTTTTATCAGTGGTAGCAATGTGCTTGGAGAAGGAAAGTGTTGGTTCAAAAGTCACCCCATGACACTGTGCAGAAGTAACAGGGTTAATCATGACATCATCAACTGAAATGGAAAAGGAGGGAGCAGGACCAAGTTCAGGTGAAAAAAAAATTAGAGATGGCATTAGGCCATCCAAATGGAGATAGCCAGGAGACAATTAGAGATTTTTGTATTGACTTCTGGTGTTATCATACAGGTGGTATTTAAAACCAAAAGAGCTGATGATGTCACCCAGGGAAAGTGTGTACAGGGGGAACAGGAGGAGACCAAGGACAGAGCCTTGAGGCACCCCCACACTAAGTGGGATAGGAGAGGAAGCGTCATTAGCATGGGAGACAAAGAAGATGTGATACAGGATATCTTAACAACTGAAATATTCAAATATGGCTCATAGCCTTAAGCAGGTTACACTGTTATAAAGAAATCAATGTTTTTATCACTGCAGCCTAGTGAGCCTTACCAACATTCTTATCTGCATAGAATGTCCACCAGAGTTTGATAATGTTTTTGGTTTGGTGAGTATAAAATCATCCACAACCTCTTACAAAATGTCAGTCAAATTAAGCACTACATTAATTCTATCTAAAAGCAAATTAACACAGGACATCCCAGTATCATATGTACAGCATTCTCAATTTTTTGAAAGCACAAAGAGTAACCACACAGAAAAACAAACTTGCAAAAATCAAATGTGCAGAATAAAAGATCATTTGAGGAGAAGATATTTACAGACCCATGGCAGCAATTGCAAGGGTATAATTGACAAACTATCATCATATATAAATGTTTCAGATTCCGAATTAAAAAAACAATATCAGAGTTGTTTGTATTAGAATTGAATGTTGGAAAAGGAGCTTATTATATTAAATCTTCAGAGATCAGAGAAATGAATGGTTTTACCGAGAGCAGAGTCCATTATTATTAAAGATGCATTTTATTAAAAAATGACAATTTTCAGATTCTATCAGTGGGAAAAAAAAAGCATTATATGACATGTCACATCACAGCAGAAGTTTATGTTATGGAAACTTTGCAGATTATCTTGGATGCATACAAAGTGTAAATATGTTTATATACATAGAATCTTTCAGCACATAAATCAAGCAACACATTTGTATCCATTATGTAAATAACATAAGGAATTCCAATAGTGTATCAATGTTGTACAACAGATGGTATTGCAAGATTTACCACCCCATTACATTTAATGGGATTGAATTCATTTGTATTTCTAGGTGCTTTCTCTGTCCTTTGTAGAACAGCCTGCATGCCAATGTTTTATTGTCATAATGATCCAAGACAATGATTAACAAATATTCCATGCCAACTCTGCTTATTTTAAAAACACATTACTTATTTCCAAAACAAGTGAGATACATTTACATGTACATTTTTCTTTTTATTAAGCCTACCAATATACATTTAAGCAAAGAAATAGATGCTGCATTATTAATATGGAAAAGGAAAGATGTAACAAAAAAAAAAAAACAAAACTGTCTATACTTTGCAGGCTGGCTGTGTGCCTCATTAATCAGTTAATCAATGAATATATCATAGAAAAAGCAGAATGCCCTTGCTGATAAGAGTGGATACAATCTCTCC
Source organism: Pipa parva (assembly GCA_019650415.1). NCBI lineage: Eukaryota > Metazoa > Chordata > Amphibia > Anura > Pipidae > Pipa > Pipa parva. Next base: position 3,592 of record WMED01004997.1, read on the forward strand.
ACAAATCAGCAAACTGCTGGGGACAGTGAAGAAGAAAAACAGATTTGCTGGAAAAGTAAAAAAGGGAAGCAGACAGAGGTAAGTGTATTTTGATTCGTTCCCAGTGAATGAACCTCAATACAAGTGGGAGGGGAAACTTTATTCCTTTAAAGGCCAAACAAGCAAAGATAGATACATTATTAGACAATGCATTGAAGACCTATCTTGATGTGTATATGCAAAAAAATCACATTAATTATTCCCTGTAATTGTTACCAAATTCATAAAGTATTTTTACTTGAATGTAGCATTCATTTTCAGGGAAGGAGATCCATGTACAATCTTGTTTTACTTGAAGATACAATTGCTGCCTGGTGGTTACCTATTGTAAATATTTCCTTGTACAATGTACAATAAAAGGTGATTCAGTATAAGGACATGTGTAGTTTGTGAGAGATTATGTTTTTGCACCCCTGATGGGCTAAGTGTGCCCCACTAAGACAGAAATATTTTGCTTTTGCTGACCTGTTCTGCAGGGAGCAACATTCTCCAGATGCAAGATGATGTGTCCCTTGCAGTCACTGGAAAGGAAAACCCTTGGAGTTTCCCTAGCAAATTTTTGCTGATGTGACTTACTTTAATAGTGATCATTTAATAATATTACATATATTGTACTTTTAGAAATCCATGGTGCTTGATCTGTGCCTCTAACTACGATCTACCTTCTCAGCGGGAGTTGATATCCATGACAAGATCCTATCCCAAGTGTAAAAAGGTCCAAGAAGAAATGTGAGTAATTTAGTCTCTGAGGCTAGAAGTGCTACAATGGTTTTAATATTTACTGTTCCATTTAAAGTAGAGCTGTTGCCTTCAACATCAAAGACAAATCATTGGAGCCAACAACAGCTGGTTTTAAAATTATTTTTCCCATAAGAAATGGTAGATATTGGTGATCTGCTTGTATTACATGAATAACATAAGAAATAACAAAAGGTATGAAGTTTTTCTATTATACCAATCTAAATTCTTTTTAGTGAGACTGCCTAAAAATTTCTATATGCTTATTAAAAAATGTAACTTTTATATTATTAATTGGCAAACAGTAATTTCAGCATAATACTAAAATGCAGGTTTCAAGCATCTTGCACATAATACACATCTAATGAAAGCAGGAAGCGTTACTGGGAGTGGAAGTTGATAATTTCACTTACCCCATTGAGTTAGATGGTGAATGTTTATTAATCTGCTGGTCTCATGTAAAAGATGTTCTACTTGAATGACAGTTCTGGTTTACTCTACTTGGCCCTATATTTTTCTGCATCTATGATCTTTTTTATGTTTTTGTATTCCTATGTCCTACAATGAAAATGTACATATTAGTGAATGACACTATATCCATTTGTATCACACATACACATTTGCTCACTAGAGGATGATTTGAACACAGTGGAAATTAATTGTTAGCGGAGGTGTTTATTTTCATCCTTACAACAAACCAGGGAACAGACCTTCTTACAGTAGTCCCCATTCTCTTATATGTAATCAGAAGTTGTACTGTGTGAACATACAGTATGTCTGCAGGCATTTTTAGTGGAAAAAGACATAACTGTAAAACGGTTTGCATTAAATAAAAGTCCTTTCCATGGGAAGGTTCTTACATTGTTAATTCATCATGACACAAAGTTCACCCATGTTTTTGTTGTTTTTGTTTAACCACCAAGAAGGAATACAGAGTAATTGGCTTATGCAAAATGCACTTCTTATTGGTCACTTTATAACATGTTAAGACTCTTAAGAGTTTGAGTGACCAAGTAAAAACAACAAAATACCAGCTCCCACGGATGGACCGAGAGTTAGGAAGGGAAGGCAGCTGCCCAAGTTACCATTAAAACTTGTCCATCAATTCCAGCACCTATTGTATTTCCAGTTTGTTGTTTCTGTTGTTATTTTTGTGTGTGCTTTATACACCTTATATTGTTTGTGTATATTTAGCAAGTAAAGCATTGAGGTCTCTGTCCTATAGATCTTAAACTCTAAACTCTAGACTGGTGAACACATCACATCATTGCCTTCACGCTTTCAGCCTATATATTCTGATATGAGCAGAACACAATATAAAGCAGTAACATTCATAGACATTTATATTTGTGCACGTTTATAACATATGTACACTTGTTATTGTTATATAGTTTATTCATTGTTTTAAGGCCTTTTGTATTGACAATTATCCAAATAATCAAATAGTTCATGATTTCATTAGCTTTACTAGGTGTGCCCCATACAAACTAACAGAAAAGAACCACAGAAACTTTGCTATTTAAATTTCATCTACAATAAAAAAAAAATGTATTTAATCATTAGCAAAAATTAGAAGAATCTTCTAATTCAAAATAGTACTCATTCAGCTACGTAAACCTTGACTTTACATCTGTATTGTCTATTTACAGATTTTTTTATATTTAACCCAACCTATCTATCCCTCTGATACCATCTCATTGCCAATGATTCCTGTTTGTTTAAATTTCTTATTTTTGTTTTAATTCTTCCCTCACTATTTGTTTAGTCCCTCTGCTGCCCCCTTTTAGGCATCACAACCTCTGTATACTCTCCCCTCATCTGCTCTTCAATCTCTCTCTTATCTGGCCCACCTCTCACAGCCTGTCAATTTCCACTCACCACTCTTTCTCCTGGAGTGCTCCACTGTACTAGACTAGGTGATTAGTGGACACTCTTCTCTCTGATGGAGTTACTACACAGCAACAGCAAATCATTTTATTTTAATATAAAATAGACAAACCTTTTCATAAACCACAAACTGAATTATGATCCTTCAGGCTACAAATTAATGTGATAAAAAGGCAGTGAAACATGTGTATCATCCCCCCCCCCCCCCTTGCCTTATTACTTTTGTTTTCCAATAAAGTCAGTTATATTTACCATATTTAAAATGATCTCCCTACTGTGCATCATGTGCTATTCCAATTTTGTTAACTTGAGCTGTGAAGCCCTGGTAATGATTGACATTAGATACATTTATTTAACAAAGTAAGAATCTTGAACACATAAGTTTTGCTATAATTTATATTTAGTGGATCCACAGAGTGATTTCTACTCCATGTCAAGCTAAATGTTATAATACAAGTACTACAAAATAATAGATATGTGTGTTATCTTTGTTGCTTATGCTAGTAATTGTCACAACAGGCAACTATGCTACTTAGCTCCTCACAACTAGATTCCCTTCAAGTACTTTATTCAGTACAGTGCAAAACATCATTTGAATAGCTCTTAAAAATGTTCATGTTTGAATGCTAATACTGAAAAAGATACAAGTCTATGCTTATTCCATGATGCAAAATGAGTAAGTGTTACACACCTGGTCCTACTAATATGTTTGTAGTTGAAATTATGTTAATGAAGTAAAAGTATTAATATTTCTTGTATAAAAGTTGAAGTGCTTCTGGAACATTTTATGTAAGATATATTTTAACTTCCCTTAAAAGGAAAATCCACTGTGCTATATTCAAACACAATTATTTTAATGTAATTTCTATTCTAGTGTAGAATTAAAGATTCTTTAGGGCATTTTTAAAAGCAAATTGAAAATTTGATACATTGAGGGATGTTTATAAAAGTTTTCACAGATTTTTATAGAATCGGAAACATAAAAAAATGCATCAAAAGGAGACTTTTGTCATGGCAATAAAAGCTTATTAAATAGGTGATAGCGATGTAATAAAAAAAACTCTGTTTCTTCAAGGATTACTGCTAAAAATCTTTTTAACGTCTTTAACTATCCCCATTGTATTCATGTGATGCCAGTAAACTAAGTTCTTTGCTTTGCAGTTTTGTTGCAAGGATTCTGTCTGTCACACATTTGATTTCCCAATCGCTGATTGGCTATATGTCTGGCTACTAGTTGCCCTTGTCTCACTACCTACCACTTTCAAGGCTCAGAGTATGGGATGTTTGTGCAGTATGCTGTAGAGGCCTGAGTTGGAATGGGAGAGTGCTCCATGTAATGACACCTTGGGCAACTGGAAAAACTGAAGAAAATGCTCTAGCTGTCTACAATTGTCTACCATTTTTTGTTGGCGGTTCAGGAGATTGTTACTGTATGAAAGTTTGCAGGAAGAAAAACATAAAATACCTTGAAGTCCATGTGATACCAAATGCATATAATGCAGCAGCATGGGTGGAAGATTTTGGCCTTTGGTCCTCTACTCTGTTGGCATAAATCGAATATGTCTGAGCACTGATGCCTTTCCAAGAATGATGCTATATTTTTATTGTGTTAGATATATAATAATAATCAGTAATAAAATAAAATAATGATAATCAGTAATGTCTTGCTACCAGTAAATCACCAGGTCTCAAACCCAAGTCAGCCACCTGGCATGGCCCAGCTAAAATTCAGCCCAGATAAGGAGATATTTCATTTCTAAGGATCCCTGGGGTCCAATTTTTCTAAGTAAATGAACAAATTGTGTACATATATATCTGCATATGAAATATCAGTCAACAAAATATCATTAAAATACCCTGCAAAAAGTGTGTATGTCTGCATGAGTAAAACAAAGACCAACATCTCTTTTTTATGTCTGAATAAAATTAAGTGAATGCTGAGTAATTCACAATTTTCATTAGCAATTCCTCCCATAGCAATCCTTGGTAGTATCCACCCAATTCTTGGCTACTCTGTTGTGGTCCATTGTAGCAGCCTGTAATGATTTGGAAGAATTGTCTGTCATCAGTCCAGCGTAAGAAGGGATTTGGTGTGGCAAAAAGGAGTCTTGAGCAATAATTTGGTATTCTCTGTAGGAATCTAGTCTGTTTGGGAATGCTGTTCCCTTGTTGGAGGGGGAGGGATGCATTTAAGCCATGTGAGGGCAATGAGATCTCTCTCATGCCACTGGGGAATCTTCAGACCAATCTGGTATTTTTCAGTCAATCTGTAGTGGATAATTTAGGGCTCTGTAGGTGCCTTAGGGACACTGTACAGCCACTGATGTAACAGTGAGATCACTGGGGGCACAGTGGAGCCACTGAATTAATATCGGAAATCAGGGCTCTTCGGGTCTGCCATGGTCTCTGATGTTTATGTGTGGCCACTGAGGTTCCATATTTCTTTTTACATCAATGGACATCAGGTAATGGTTCCTTCATCTGGTTCAGATGCCTTCTTGTAACTGGTACTTCCAACTGATTGGAAAAAAAAAGATACTTAGGGGGTATTTCAGGAAAGAGCAAAGTTACCTTGCGATACGTCTTATCAGTTCGCCAAGATGGGTACGCGCTCCCTGGTCTCCTAGAATTGGAGATCAGTGAACGCTTTAAAGGTACTTTTACTCGGCGAGGCGACTTGAGTGGTTGCGAGGTGAGCTGAAGTCAATGGCCTCACCCCAGAGGAGCAAATCTGGATGCCCATTAGCTTTTAATAATGTACTGTATTAATATTACCTGCTTTATATTAATTTTAACTGAGAATTCATGCATCAGTTTTGTTGGTTCACAGCATATATTATTATATTTTATTATTTTATTATATTATTATATTTTAGACAATAAATAGAGGACCTGATTTCATTTATGTGACTTCAAATAATGTGTATTATCCACAAAAGGACAATAGACACCAGAAAATGTCTTTAAGAAAAAAAAAGAAACCTTTGAAAAAAAAAAAAATAAATCAGAAACTAAACTAATACAGAGATGGAACGAAAACCAAAATAATAAAAAAATTATCTTAATTAACTAATTTGAATTGTATCTATACTGCAAAGTTAGAAAATATTACTAAAGCTGTATTTATTTTGCATAATAGTAAAAAAAGTCCTCCACCATAAAAAAAAAAATTAAATGTATTCCTGTTCTTCAGTTTCTGTTATTACATACAGTAGATATCATATATATTTCTAAAATTCAATTCCTATTCTTATTTTGGGAATTTGTATTTATGTACGGTTTGCAAAAGAGCTTTCATGTTTGCTAATTTTATTTTATTTTTTTTGTATTTTCAGAAATTCACCAGTATGTTTTATCAGCATTGGTGTTAGATGGAATCAGTTGATGTAAGTTTTAACTGCCATATCATTTAATGTATTTGATTTGTACACTGGTAACTCCTTTTGCAGTTCTGAACCCCTGGTAGCAAAAAAAAAAAAACACATGTAATATCACAACAAGATGACCTGGGATTTAATACGGGTCATGTCAATGTCATTTTATTTCTCCATAAAGTGTGCTCAGTAGAACACAGAATGACTCTTTAATTTATATACAACTAACAAGGCCACACACCATTTAATCTTCACTCTCCAGCAGGAGCTCTCATTCAACTTACTTTCTCAAAACCACACATATATTTCTGTCACTTCTGGCTTATTTCTCCTGCTATCACTAATGGAGCTTCTCCTTTTAATGAAAAATATTAAACACTCTCTTAGAAAATCAATGTTGCCATGTCAGAGAGCATCTCTTTTTAGATGAACTTTAATGTTGCTTTTTTCTCACACAGCAGGAGAGCCAGGTTAAATGAAACCAACCTTTTTCTTAGTGTTTTGGGGTCCGATAGACAAATTGCAGTACACTATAAGTAAGATGTGAGTACACTGAAAAGGTCAAGTACTATATTGATCTAAAATATGTCCAATCTTGCTATGGAAGCCATTTTTTTTCTTAAATGTCATTTCAAAAATATTTAATTGTCTATCTTATTAAATAAAATAATTAATAATACTTTCAATTACTCTCAATTTAAATCAGAATCATGTGACAAATAACAAAAAATTGATACGGAGTATTCTACACTTTTTATTCAGTATAAAAAGAGCAATTAATTACAGAAATCAGGCATCTACCATACTATACTATGATATGGCATGGTTATATTCTTATTATTCCTCATATGTACAAAGAAACAATAAAACAATGGCATATAGATTTATACACAAAAACAACTGTGCACACTGACTGGAAACAGATTTCAAGGAAAACAATTCACATACTTGCCTCAGTACTGTAAAATGTATATTCCAAACTAAGTGGTCACAATAAAAAACATTATCCCTACCTAAAGATTCACTGAAACCAATGGGGCTGGGTGAGGACTGTTGAACAACATGGCTGCTATCTGTAAAGATACAAAGACAAAAAAAACTTCACAAATTAACATTGAAAGATAACATTTTAACAAGTGCTGTATTTATAAAACTGCCATGCTAATCCAAATGTATTTTTTGGTGTTACTGATTATTTAATAAGATTTTTGTTGGATTTGTATTCGATACAATTACTTGCTGAAAATCTTGTAAATTTAACTGTTGTTCATAGATATGACTTGTTTGGATTGTTATTAACCTGAGTAAATTCAACATTACCAATTCAAATAAAGTTTTTCGAAGAGCAATTTCCATTTATGAATCAAAAATGTATAAAAATAGTTTATAAATTGTACTGTGTAATTTTTACAAATTTTTTTGTGTTTATTTACATTTAGCATAAAAAATGAAGGCTGTGGAAATAAGTCCATTTTGTTTCTTTATTGTTCAGTAAAAAACAAACAAACAAACATTAAAACAAGACAATGGAAACAGAACCAAAAACCAAAACACAGGGGTTTGTAAAAATTCTTAATTAATAATGATATATTATTAATTCTATTTATGTATGTATAATTTTATTTATAAAGCGCCACAAATTTACACAGCGCTGCACAATTCAACAATACAAATATAATACAGACATGGGAAAAGTACATTATATAATACAAGTACAATAGCACTAGGATATAACACTTTTAGTGCCAGGTTGTGGTTAACACAAGAGGTTGGAGGTTCCTGCCCTGTAGAGCTTACTATCTAGCTGGAAGGAAGACATTACAAACACAGATAGAGGTAATAAGTGCTAATAACAATGTGTTGAAACATTGGTCAATAAATAAATATAATAAACAGGTCTTTTTTATTTGGGTCTATACTGATAGAACTTTACACGTATATATTAATATGTATTACAGATAATTACACTGTTTGGTTCATGGGTTGCTTCATCTGTCTCTGTCTTTCATTTTAAATGAAGGCATTTGAATTGCACTTCACAAAGACCCACATTAATAGCATATTATCTTTAATTTATTAGTGTGTTAAGTACATTTACAAGTGTATTTATTTAAATATAGGTATAAATTTCATGTCCATTGGTTAATGAGGTGTATCTGTTGACTATATAATAAATGGATTAAAAAATTATGTAATTGTATATGATACTTTTGGGTCAAAGAAAGAAGTATGTTTGCTATATTAATATTAAACCAAAATGCACTTAGAATTACCTCAGTCTTTGACATCTTCAAGAATATTCAGTTCAGTTCAATTGAGTATTTTTTCCAGTTGTTTTTTTTTAATCCCAGGGAGGGGGGCGTGGCATCACGGGTGGGTGGGTGTTTGCCAGGGGAGGCGGTTGTCACGGGATGGGGGCGACAGAAGAGGGGGTGGCGCGGAATGGGGCCCCGGGGAGGGGGCGGGGTTTCGCAAGGGGGGGCAGTGTCGGGGGAGGGGGAGGCACGGGGCGGGGGGAGCAGGTCGAGGGGGGAGGGGCAGCACCGGATGGGGGGGCGTCTAGGGCGCCAATAGAGCCAGAGCCGGCTCTGCGTAAGTGTATTCATTTATGTGTGACTGGTGTCACAAAACATAAGCAATTATGATTAGGACATCTACACAGATCTCCCAAGTATAATTTTGCGGGTCCTTTTCTAATGTTCTTTGAAAAATCATAGATAATTGGCCATTCTTACATCAAGAGGAAAATATCAATTTCAAATTAAATGGTCAAATTACTTTTCATTTGATTTTAAAAGGCAGGACAAAGACCTGATCCATTTTTTCATTGCAGAAACAATTCTGTGGATATATACACAGCAATTTTGCAACTGTTAGTAATGGGAATTCTGCAGCATGGTTCTCTGTTTTACTTTATTACTTATCATTGCCCAAAACGTAGCAAAAACAAAAATTTTAATGAAAACAAACATGCTGCTGTTCATTTTTACTGGCATCAGTTTGGGACGTTTTCGAAAATTATTCTTTTTTTTTTTGTCATTGTTCATGGCAAAATTGCAGCCAAATGTAATACTATTTTTGCCAACTTCCAACAGTGATAAATATCCCCCATATTTGGAAGTGATTTGTTTTCTGCTCTCTCAAATCCAGACACCTTATCCACTGACAGCAATAATAGGAGCTGCAAATGTCTCACAATGGCTAAAGCAATGAATTTGATCATGGCCTGATCTTAAAACTTCATTTCTTACAGTTATGATTCCAGTTGTTTAAAATATATATATAAAAATGTGTTTCGAGTAAAACTCATGCTTGATTTGCTGTGCTGCAAACTGTTCAAATTCACCTTGTAAGAATAAGACTATGGCTTAGTGAAATGCAGGTCAGTCAGTCCAAAATTGTTAAATTAATCTTTCATTGTTTTGACTCCAACATGGTTTTTTGATTTCCCATCACACACCCAACTGTATGTTGAAAATCCACAAAAGAAAACTGTAGATCAGGTGGAAAACAAGATAAAAGCTCTTTGTTGTTGTGTAAGGAACATATAAGATACAACTGTTCCAACACGCTAATTGTTCTTCTTACCTTACTAGTACTACCTAAGGGCATGTTCATGTACTTTTTTAGATTTAGAGCAACTCCTTCAGGAGTAATGCATAATTTAATATTCCCTCATTTCTTTACCCAGCAGAACTTTTTAAGATCTAAAAGTAGTAAATCTACAAGAAGTCAGGAGTGATTTCTTCATTTTCAAAACATATTTAAACATGTTTATTGTAATTTATCTATTTTTCATTAAGTCTTATCAAATACATTAGGGAAATTTATAAAGGTCATTTCGACCTATTTACTACAATTTTATCCATTTCACTGCTTTTCATCACATTACTGTTGTTCTTTCTTTCCGCCACTCTTTCTATTTCCCTAAATTTATGTAATTTTGAATAACATTTATCAATATAGACATCGCCAATTTTTCCAATGGGGAAAAGTTTTTCGATTTTTATAAATATCCTCCAAAGTATGACACGACCTTTAGTTTGTGCTTTATTTCATCAGTGCTACAAAACATAATTAAACCAGCAATGTAAATGAGGTGCAAATATAAAGTCTACTTGTCACTTTTTTTTTTTTAATTTTAAATTTTTATTAACATTTTTCAAATAAAAAATCATATCGGAAAATCATTCAAACATTCGAACATATTTGGGTCATTATATATTGCAGACATATAATCAACATACAGCTTTCATTGTTTCAATATCCACATTTGTATCTGCTGTCTATTATTTCAATAAACTTTTTCCCAGCTTGTGTTTGTTCTTTAATTCTCTGTACTATTGCAAGATCAAAGTGAGTTTCCGTTTGTGGATTTTTAGAATGTGTGGGGTATGTTATGTTGTTTCTGCTTCTTAGTCTTTATAATGGGGGTTGAGGTTATTGTTGGGGGAAAGGTTAAAGTCTAAAGGTGAGGGGAGAGAGGGAGGATAAAAAACAAAACAAAAAATAAAATAATAAATAAGTAAATAAGATAAAGTAAAATAAATTAAAATAAATAAAAGGGGAATTTGAGTAACACCATCAATATAATTTTTATTGTATCTCCTATAGTTATAGCAGGGGAAAGAGTTCTATATTGTCTATTTGTTATTGTCCTTTTCTTCTCTCTTCTCCTTGCCCTCAGCCTCTCTGTACTGTATCTAGAAATTGGTTCCAGGGAAGCCATAGCAATTCTGTTTCATATGATTTGTCTGTAAGGTGGCCTCTGATCTTTTCCATTGTGTATATCCAGTTGACCTTGGATATTAACTCTGTAATGCTAGGTAAAGTGTTTTTTTTCCATGAAGCCGCTATTAATGTTTTTGCGGCTGTCAAGATGTGGGAGGCTAATCTTTGTTCTGTCTTGGATGGTAGTTCTGGTGTATGGAGTCCCAATAGAGTCTACTTGTCACTTTAACATGCTGTAGGCAACATGTTTTCGACCAAAGCTGAAGATATGGAAAACTTGGTAATGCTTTCAAGTTTGGCCAAAAATCTTGTGCATAATTTAAATAAACAGAATAGCAGCCCCCAGAGCATGCAGGTCCCCTGCTATAGTGTAAGGAACTATTGACTGGGTTAGGAGGTGCTTGGAGGTAACTTTTAATATCCTTATAAGTTACAAAAAGGGGTACATTATTCTTTACAGTACACATGAGACTTTTGAAAAACAAAATAAAATACATTTACACCATGAAACCTGTTTTACCATTCAATATACAGGTATATACGTATATATATATATATATATATATATATATATATATATATATATATAATTATAAATATATAGCATGCATTTACAAGAGGCTTAAAATTTAGACATGTAAGCATGTTGTTCATTGTTGCTTTTCCTAAGGCTAATTAAAATAATATGAATTAATGCAAATTAGAAAAGGTATAGAGTTGCCAATATATTTCTAATAAAATACTAAAAATATCTTATATTAGCAAACAAATGATTAGATTTGTAAGAAATGATAATCAGATAATTTACTTTATAAGGACTTTTTATAAATTATAAATGACCAGATGTAAGCTGATATATATTATTATATTACACATTCTTATCAGTGTTTTTACACAGTATGTAGACTGTTACAAAATACATGGAGTTCTTTTATCTATTATTGATTCCCCCCCCCATGTTTTACTTTGAATATTGCCACTATAGCATGATATACACTTATATTGTTTTATACAGCATTCAGTAATATACAATATATTGTTTGTCATAATGGTATCAAAAATCTGTCATTTTAGCTAAGCAATGTCAAAAATTATTAATTAGAATTACATGAATTTACTCACGGTGTGTTTCAAATTTAATTTATTTCTTTATTTCATCTAAAGGTAGGATCATTAAAACTCATTAAATTATATCATTCAAATAGGTTTTCTTATTGATGTTTTCATTGCAGCCAGCAATATGTTGCCATCATTAGATATAACAGAATTCTTGTATGAGAGTGACTTCAGCAATACATGTGCTTATTGAAGCACACACATATTTGTTGCTTTACCTTGTTTTTCAAGTCCATTCCATGAAACTATAAATTATGACACTGTTATTATTCATCCCTACAGAAAGAAAACATTGATCAACCAAAGGGCCATGACTCTAAACTGCCCTTCCCCAGTCTGATTTAATAGGTCAAACCACTTGCATCACATGACATGATGTGTTTCATTTGTGTATGTATGAATGATCTGTAGCATTTTGCAACTTTGTTGAGTTTCTACTTGTCAGTAAGTCACTTACATCTGCATTAATCCCTACAAAGTTACAAAGGATTCTCCTAACACTAAAAAATGATGCTTTAATCAGACTTTTTTTAACAAAATTTCTAAATCAATGTGTTGTAAAAGCTAAAATTGAAAACTACTAATTGCATTGAAAATACAGTAAAATTGCAGTGGTCACATGGTAAAACTTTAGATTTTCAAGGTATTGGACTGAAATACATTTGGTAATGTGATTGTGTTTGCATTTGTGATCAATATTGATGATAGCTAATGAGCCTCCTTTATCAAAGGGATCCATTATAATTACATATGTCTTATGTAAGGCCTTGGTACAAGTGTCCCTAGCTAATGAAGATTAACTCTGCCTGACCTTTAATTATATGGGTGATTAATCAATTTCTTTAACTCAGTTTCAAGCTGAGATGTGTTGTGGGCAGTGAAACACTGTTTTTTGTGAACCAAATAATGCCAGGTAAGTGTTCCTGTGGGAAATGTCACAAACATGATGCATGTCCTAGGGGTGATTTTCTGCAGGGTGAAGCAGGGTTGACAACCTGGTTACATTTTTAAAAAGAGTCATTTGTACCAGTGTTTTTTATAGACAATTTAATGTAAAGTGACCCAGTTCTAGATACATTCTAGGTCTAAACCTGCTCACTTCTGTTTAAGTATATTTAACACCCATGACTGCTCCTTTTGGCATCCAAACCTTGTGCCATATGTTGCACCCAAGTGTAGGGCTGCATCCAAAAGTCAATTAGGCTTTGATTGGGAGATTGGGTTTGGGTTTGGGATTGGGTTATATGGAGTTCATGACAGATGTAATGTGTAGACTGCACTGGTTTTTATGCAGCCATAATGTGCACATATGAGTCAGGAAAATCTCAGCCTTTCTGAAAATGAATTTTCTATGGTTTTAGTTTTTAAACTATAGGGATATCTGAATTCCCAGGTTATATAATAAAATAATTATGTATGCCAAGTGGTTGCATGGGAATTTCTGTTATCTACTCTGATAATTAGTTAGAAAAATCCATGTGCACATTTTATACTATCTTTGCTAGAACAACCCCTACTATTTTAAAAATCCAAAGTCAAAGAGTTCTCTAAAACCCTTTGCATGGAGGAGTTGGGGAAAACTGGGTAGTACCCTGAACATGATTAAATGATGGAAATGAAGAATCTGGGTCATATTGTTTTTAAAATTATCAACAGGTTGTTTCCCAAGATAGAAAAACCTAGAGTTTGACTTATTTTTAGCTTGTACATGAGCAATCGATTTTAAATCAGATGTGAAACAACATTATGAGCTACAGTAGATATGACATAATAAAATAAAATTTCATATATTTTACTGTTTCTGCCTTTGTTTGTATCTCTCTTTCTCTTTTAGCATTCGGGTGAATCTTAACCAGTGATCTGTACTGATTCATGTAAACATTTCATTAGTTGTAAGTAAAATTTCTACAAGAAAATAACTTTACAGTGTAAATCCAGAAGCTAAACACATAAATAATTAGCTTTACAGTTTTCTAGGGTAGCTATACCAAGTAATTAATTTTAATTAAAAGGCCAGTAACACCAAAATGTAGTTACTATGGGGGTTATTCATCAACAGGGGTTTAGAGAAGTCCAGTAACCCATAGCAACCATTATTTGTCTTTGATAATTCTAGTTTCGTTATAACAGTGAATGCTAACAGCTGATTGGTTGCTATGGGTTACTAGAACTCTAGAAAGATTGCCCTATTGATGAAATCCCTGTATATGTTTTAGCTGTGCTTCTAAAAATTCTATGTATGGTACTTAGCTATTGTCAGGAGTGCATCTTACCTTAGTTGTGGTGCTGGCTGCCCTGGTCTTTTCCCTCAGCGGCAGTCGCAGGTGCATGCTAACATTGCGGGTACCTGTATGTGACGTGGTTACATCACAGTCACACGCTTTTGACATGGCTCCTCGTGGTCACGTGCCCGGCTCCTTCCCTATTTAAAGGAGCCTCCCTGGAGTGTCTGCACCCGATTATAGAACTCTGGTTAGTTATAGTTTACTACTATGTTTGACCTTGGCCTGTTCTCTTGACTCTGCCTGTTCTCTGCCTGCCCAGACTTCTACTACATTTTACAACTATCCTTTTGCCTGCTGCCTGCCCTGACCTCTGTTTCAATTTACCTTTTCACTGCTGCCTGCCACATTCCACTAGTGGACAGCTTCCCTAGGGGTTGCGACCTAGGAGCTCCTGGCAGCTAAGCCCACACCTCCTTGCAGGGATCAATGGTGCAGACCAGGGAGTTCCTTAAACTCCACACCTTAGGGATAGCTTGTGCTAAGTCACTGTGAACTCAAGCTGCAACCTCCTACTCCACCCAACTCTTTGTTTACCTTGCAGGTATTTAGCTTTAAACTGGGCTTTCTTGGGGGCTTCCTGAATATGTATTATCTAAAACACCAGAGAAAACAATGGGATTGGGTGGGGTCTGACTAATAAACAAATAAAACAGGGCTGGTATCAGCAAAGATAAAAAAAAAATCATGCAAAATAATTTATTTTATGTACTTTATTGCCAATCTAAATGAGAATTTACATTTGTCATTACTGTTTTTTTAATTGCAGGACCAAATAACTAATGTATGTATAGATTAGAATGTGAATTTAGAAGGGTAGGATGAAGAGTTTCTTAAAGAAAACACAATGATATTGCATTTCCTACAAAGGTTTGCCTGTGCATGCGACTTAACTAGTAGAATACAAAACAGGTGAGACACATATAATGAAACCCTAAGCAGTAAGCAATTACTTTTTTGAAGCATATTAGAAAACATTCAGCAGAGGAGATTGCTAAGCTGTCCACTTCTATTCATTATGGGGTAGGAAATGGCAATAGGTAGTCTGGTCACTAAATGTTTTTACACTTCAAACCTTTGTAGGATTCCGGAGAGATGTGCTTTGTTTCTGCATGTATTAAGGGTAATGTTTTGAACTCATGTTGAATTCTATTTGTTTTTTTATTAAATTCTCCCATTGCTTCAAATGACAGCAACCCATCTCCGACTTCAGGTGTCATCAGTGTAAGCAGAGACAACCAGATATGTGTACTTGAAGAACTCATGCTGTGCCTATGATTTTGTCATCAGAATGTGTTAGCCAAAGGTAGAGAGGTTATGCCTCATCAGCGTTGAATGATGACTGGTGACAGCATCTGACATGGCATAAACGGTTTTCTCTTGCAAATAATATACACAAATAGTTTCTGTGTTTTATTGGGGTGGCTGATTCATATAGCATCTATTCCTTTACTATAGAACTAGCATTATTTCTGGAACACACAATGCTACATATGTAATGAAAAAAGGTACGTTTGTGGTAAACAGTGATAAATAACTACTTTTGGTGCAATTAACTTCAGTACCTCTCAGAGATAGACACTCTGGTTGGTTAGCGATAGACACGCACCCTTGGTTGTTTATTTGAGGAGTACCTAGGGAAATAATCTTATATTAAGAAAGAAAAAAGAATGAACTAGTATGTAATAATAAATGCATAACAACAACTAGTATGTAATGATGTATGCAGCTTTACTCTACTGGTCCATGAAACATGGCTGGAGCAAAACCTCAATACAAAACACAGTCACTCTCAGCCCTCATAATATGTGTATAGATTGTGATTCTGTTACCTAGAATCCTGGCCTGACTTCAAACATCCATAGGAACTTCACCCAAACAAGAAGAACACACAAATGCAAGTGAAGTCACATTTTACTAAATCTCTATGCATTTTTCCAGCAGATCTCTAATTATCAACAACTACAGTATGTGTGCTTTTCACACAAACTTAGGTGAAGAAATGAATTAATAATGGAGTGTAAAAAAAAGCCCAAGAATATCATGGTGAATAGCAAAGGCACTTTGTCCATCAGATCCAAAAAACTAAGCCACAGACAGATATTAAAAGGGCTGATTTGGTGGAGGGGAGATCAATACTAAATGAGCCACGCTCTTAAGGTACTCCCCTGCATCTTGGCTGAATGCTATGGTGTGATTACATTCATTTAGGCCAGTGGTCGGCAAACCGCGGCTCGCGAGCCACATGCGGCTCTTTCGGGCCTACAGTGTG